>SMSR01005714.1:4520-23134 GCA_019453355.1 Ceratina japonica | reverse complement strand
GGTGTCGTTTCGCTTGAAAAATCGCCCGACGTCATCATACGGCGCGAGCGTTCGATTCACCGTGGACGAGTCGTCGTAGGGGAGACGCCGCCGGTCGCCATACGATGAAAATGATTTAAAGTCGAATTATTCGAATAACAGAGCGGTGAATGGTCGCGCTCGTTAACAGCTGCGACGGTTTTGTCCGCGTTCAAAGGGGAAGAGCGATAACACGAGGCGAGATCATTGTGAAATCTAATTGGCAATTTATGTGGAACAGTTGTTTGTCGTATCGCGTTCCGTAATTTTCGAGCCGATCGATGACCGCAAAGCTCATATGTACGTATACGACACGGGGCAATGCCTATCCTCGTCCGCGAGTACCGCCGGTCGCGACAGAGATGAGACGGGAACGCGTCTCGACGACAGCAGTTTCCTCTCTGTACACGTATATTACGACCTCCGCGGTCGTAAACCAAATCGCGATTCTCTCGCGCGTTTCCTGCAACGGTGCCAGCCTCCGAAAATTTCCCGTGACCCTCTCTCCGTCGTCCGTAGAACGGTTTCAAAACTTCCGAATGTTTTCGCCGAATCGATTTCAAGGTCCGCGGTTCGTTCGGCGAAGAGGAAGCTGCGTCGAGTCTCAAGGTTCCCCGAGTGCGGTGCACTCGAGAATACTCGACGCTGGTCCAAGTTTGTGAACCTCGCCATCATTGATCTCCGCCCGACAAAGAAAGGCCATTGACTGTTTCGCGACAAGGAATTCTCGACTACGCCCAGAATTTCCATTGATGCACAATTATTATTTACGAAAATGTTTCGCGCTGACGTAATCGTTGAAAGGCGTGATTGTTACCCCGTCAAAGGAAGTGCCCTGAAATGGGTACATGACACACGTCGAGATAACGAATGAATCATTTCTAACGAGACGTCGGAGAGATGATCGTCGGTGAACTTGAACGTGTTAGTCCTCAGATTAAATTATCATTAGCGGGCCGCGATTTGGAACACAGAATACAGTTGTAAAAAACGAAATTTAGATGTGCATCTCTTATCGCGTATTGTGTGTCGCTATTTAAGTGGCACACTCTTGTCCGTTAGTAATGGGAAAGAACTCGTGACAAAACATCGTCGTGCATTCGCAGTCGTATGATTCACTTCGCCTAGTGACGGCCAATATTTTCCTCGTACCATTCCATAGACTCGTCTTCTTAGACAGGGATTTATAAGAAAGGCGGACGGACACGATAACACGCCAATTACGTACGCCTATTTCTAGCCTCGTTATCTCTTGTTATTTTCAGTGCTCTTAGTCAGAATTCCTCGAGAGGTTCGCGCACGAGCGTGATTTTCGTTCGACAGATCAGTGGCTAATAACTCGTTCCAAAGTCCAAATGACGGAGCACGTGACAATGATATTAACTAAATATAATAACGTGGTACGATATTCTTGGCTCTGAGGAAGATCCTGGATTGAGCTACTTCCTCTTTTTTGACGACGGGCGATCCTTCTTGAATTATTNGACAGATCAGTGGCTAATAACTCGTTCCAAAGTCCAAATGACGGAGCACGTGACAATGATATTAACTAAATATAATAACGTGGTACGATATTCTTGGCTCTGAGGAAGATCCTGGATTGAGCTACTTCCTCTTTTTTGACGACGGGCGATCCTTCTTGAATTATTTTAAAGAGGAGAGCGAAGTGCAATAATAGGCTTAACGTGTTGTGAAAGGATTAGATTGTTAGGAGATTTCTTAGGAATTACAAAGTACAAACACTTTACTTGATATCGAAGATTATCAGAGATAACAATCGTATCTAGACGGTGGAGTGCGACCGGATATTTTGCAACGTAAATAATGTACGATCTACAGATCGAATGACTAAGTATTGGGTTTAAGTTCGGGAGGACAATTTATCCAGCGTGCAGAGAAATGTGTAAAGTACTTAGTTATCCGCGCCGTACTTGTCCGCTCGCTCCACGCTTTATTTCGGGCAAACGCAAATATACACGTATTTCATCTGAACTCGTTTCGGAACTGATTCGAGCTGATCCGCGTCGAATCTAAAACTAACTCCCCGGTCGTAAACCTACCTCAATCCGATCCATGGTGGACCAACCCGCCCACGCGTTACGCGAATCTAACTCGAGCCCAAACACCACGAGCGCGCGCGCGCGCGCGCCCCGGCACACGTGGCAGCGTCCGTTGATCGGCGAGGAGGAATTTTATTTATTTATATCTATACTTTCCGTTCGAGTTCCATGCAACTCGCGGTTGCAACTTGCAACCTCGCTGAAGATGCAGAAACTTTGATCCAACGGTCATCGGTCAAAAGCGACTCGATATATATTTTTTTTTCGATTGTGATCTTACAATTAGTCTAGGCATTCCTTTCGAAGGTTTATATCCGCACATCGACCACCGCTGTATCGCCACGCCTTTTTCCAGAGTCCGTAACGACTGATAAAGTTCAAGTGTTTACTCACGCCGAACTATCCCGCCTTAGAACAGAACGATTTATTAACTATCCCGCCTTAGAACAGAACGAAGCGTTTCGCATGGTTTTTGGGAGAGAGTGCACTTGTACTTACGTATACGAAGCGAAGTCTTCGTACGCGCACTTCTAGCTGTCTTGTCTTATGATTTAAACTTTCCTCTGTTTCTGTCTAAATTCTTAAATGGCAAGCGGGAATTGTTGTTTTCGGTAAATAGTCGGAGACGGGAGGGGAAATTTCGGCGGGACAGTTCGGCGAATCTTGTAACGCTCTAATCGACTGCGCAAATGCCTCGCAAGCGTTCTCGTGAACAGCAACTGGCTAACGAAGCGTCCGATCGAACTTTTCTCTCTTATTTTGTAAAAAGTAAAAAAAAAAAAGAAACAATCGACCAGTATAGTTCGTAAGCGTGTGTAACGGGAGGAGTATAGTTAAGAGAGATCCAAACGTGGCCAAGCGGAAGCAGCTGTGATCTGCTTAAATAGGATTTCCGCGCATCATTCAATATACATATGTAATCGCGACACGTCGCTGCGTCCACAGATATATATATATATATATATAAATGTATACGTATACATCTATATGTATATGTATATATTTACATCTATTGATTCTTTTTCTATTTGGTGATGCGCGAGCAAACTCGGCGAGGAGTCACCGAAAAGATCCGGGCAATTTATTTTTCAAATCGTCTTTAAACGCGCGTAGTTTCTTTCCATCGGCACATCGCGTCGCGTATTACATAAAACCGTTATTGATAAAGAGATCGATGACGACGTCGGCGGCGTCGATAGCTGTATAAGAATACTATACATGTATAGATACGTATATACGAACGAAGACTTACCGTTGCTTTTATTTAAGTTTATTTTTTTATAGCGGTTTCTTTCGCGCCACCCGGTATATTAGTTGCGTACGTAGGTGCGACACTCATTAGTCTAACGATCTAACTAGTCATTCATTTGAGGTATCGTCCGCGCATCGTAAGTCATTCATCCGAGATGTGTTTCGCGCGTCGCAAAGTCGTTCTCCTCGGTCCGTGCGAGGCATTTTGAATCCTGACCGGGATCGGGTATTGTCCGATCGAGGTCCGAAGCAGCGGTTCTTGACCCTTGTCTTTTTACGAACAGTACCGTCGGCCAGTAGGACTTCAGTTTACAGAACGTAACAGGAACGAGCCAAGTGCACGCCAGCGTCGCGTCTCTAAATACAATTTTTGCCGGGCCGACTCTGCGTTTACCTCTAGGGGTTAACAACCGCTGGTTTAAAGGGAAACGATCCGGCCGGGACGGCCGCAAACGCGTTTCGTCATCTCCTTTTGTGATCGAGTACGTCCGGGCCGGCTGGAACGCTCCAACGCTCAAGCACGTTTTTCACTTTTCCTTTCCATTACCGATCGTCGCGTGACTCTGTCCGTGCGAACGCGAAACAACCGCGTGGTGACGTCGGGTCCGAGCCGTTTGCCAGATTAGGCGTGTAATATTTCGATTGTGGCGTAATTTCAAGGACCGTCGAAGCGAGTTCGCCGGCCTATAATTAGAGTAGATGCACCGCGCGGCCAGGTATCGTGTATCGCGGATCAAAATTAACCGGGTCGAGGCTCCTGTCTCGTTAACCGCGAAACGAACCCCGTCGGAAACGATCCGCGTCGAATCGGAGTCGCTCGATCCGCAGACCGCGGCGGCGGTACGGACGGAGATCGATCCCGTTTAAACGGGCGACGGTCTCGTCCCGATTGCCACCGGGCTCCGAGACACGGTTTCATTCATCGACGATCGCGATATAATTCCTAATTAGTTCCTCGATTTGGCAAACGTTTCGCTCTCGGGCTTACTCGATCAGCCGGCGACCTCTCGATTCGATCCTATTACCCATCATCGGCGGTAAGCCGCCTTAAGAGGATTTCGAATCGCGTTATTACGCGCGTGGGCGTCCGTTCTCGTTAAGCATTCGCGTCGAAAGACTTCTCTAAAGGCATGGACGCGTACGCAGATACGCTGTTGGATCCAGTCGAAGCGGCCAGCCTATTCAACGGAACGAGAGAACGACGTTGGCGCGAGACAGAACGATGCAGAGACGGAGAGAGAAAAAGAGCCTATGGATGTTGCTGTCTTATTTTAATAAAAGTACTGTCTATTTTCATTGGACGCGCGCGGTCTGTCTGTAGAAACGTTTCAAGGGTCTCGTCAGAAATATCGTTCTGCGTTCCATTCCTATCTCCATTGCATTCTCTCATCGCGGTAAAAAGAAAAAAAAAAAACAATAGGTACTACCCGCGATGGACTGTATGTAAGACCTAACTGTATACACAAGCTGTATCAATAAGAAGTACCGTATACGATAATTTCTTGATTAACGATTTCATCGAACGAATTTATTCTACGACGGGGATCCTTGTATTTTGACGATCTGTACAATATTTCAGACTTTGTAATACGATCGGTGACCAACGGATAATTTTGGATACTTCTTACTGACTCGCTTAACGATCGCTACATGAATTTTAATCACCGGCGCATGTCCATCACTGTATAAACGTATAAAGGCAATGTTCTTTTTTGCTGCCGCGTATACGCGTGTTCGTCGCGCAAACTGGTGCACGGCGCCGCAAATGTCCGGTTCGCGGAATTTTACCGCCTTCGAGTCCGGAGAAGGGAGATCTCTTGAATATTCTCGGAAAGGCATGATTCATGGACGCATCAAACCGTGATCAGGTGAGAACTACGCACGCTATCCTCCGTTTTCAACCTTGGTTTCATTAAACGTCGATGCTCTGACGCGGATTCGGTACGGACAAACGTATCGTACCGGTCGGACGAGTGGCCAGAGTTCCGGGATGATCCCCCGGCTTAATTGCGTCGCAGCTGTTCGACGAATATATTTTAAGTTGTCTTCGTGCTGTGATATCGTCGAAATTCGTGCAAAACGTGTGACGCGTAGTCATTTATTTTTACCTGATGCCGTTTTAAAAGGAGAAACTTCCCATCGCGATGGAAAGGCGGTAAAGCGGATACGCGTTTCTAACGTAGCACGCGTGAACGAGAGAATGCAACCGTTACAGCGGGGTGGCTTCGGTTCCATCGTTACGTCGATCAACACTTTCGCTGCGGCATACGTCAGTCCTCGTTATTTTTCACTCTTAATGCCACGCATATGATTCCCCTTGCCTGCGTGATTCATCGCACGTTCCGTCGTTCAACGCGACGTTATCAATTCCGAATCGAGCGGTTGAAAATACCAGAAACTGAATTGTATCCGTAGCGGAAGTGAGAGAAAGACGACGCTAAGCACAGGTCCTACGAACGCTCAAAACACTGTTTGAACGCTGTCGCGAACGAATGAGGAGGAGAATGATAAAGTGATAAAATGGTTGTAAGAAGTTTCGTCGCCAATAAAACAAAACGATCGTTACTTAAGCGTACCTTAGCAGGTTCCAACGTTCTTCTCAGTCATACGATTTATGTTGAACATGCATAATGTAGACGTAGACGCAACTCGCTGGGTTTTGACCCGACATCGGAACACCGAGGAGATACTATTAAAGAAGGACAGTGGCCGTGTGATCGTTGTACGCGTGTACATGTTTACGGGGGGTCAAAGTGCAGCGAGTCAAATGTAACACGTACGTGAGATCTCATACTGAAATATTTTTCATTCGCGTACGTTCTTTTCCACGCTGAAACGACAGTATTTGCCCTCCCTTGATTTCCAAACAGACTTGCTAGCGCTGTACATAAAATAGATATCAGGTTATCTTAGTATAAATTCAGCGAGATTAATTCCTTAATTTCTTTACTGCCAAATAAAGCGGATGAAACCAACGGTTGAAACGATCGGACGTCGCCGAGGGCGTCGACGGCCCTCAACGACGTTCGACAGCAATATGTATGTGTATAATCTACCGTTTATTGGTGGAGCCTGAAGAGTGAATAAATCAACGGAGTTTGATTTTCTTGTATGCGGGTGCGCGTGTGCTCCGTCTGTAAGCGATCGTCAGGTGTGAAGAGTTCGACGGACGTTCGGGCGCGTACGATCCTAGGCATTCAGCGAATCGGTTCGCTTCGCATCGATCGCTTGAAAATGTTTGCCGTCAGAACATTCCTGTGTTTCGTGCAGCCGAGACATTTTTTTTTAGAAGCTCATTTTCCGTTCAAGAGATGCGGTGACGAATTCGCGTATGCCTAACGAGAGCAAGAGAGAGAGAGAGAATGATAACTGTTTTATTGACAGGGACGTCCGCCGAACACGTGCGAACCTTTTTACGCCTAGATTCTCGAGAACATACATTTTTTCGCAAGTTTACCGCACACTCGAGTCGCACCCCGGATAAATAAAATCTGGTGAGAGGCGTTTCGACAAAAGTTTTCACAAGATCTTTTTCTAAAATCTTTCGACGCACGCTGTGCCGCAAGGACCGCGCGCAACGGTCCTCGCGGCCGTCCAAGGGATGTATGTACAAACGACGAGAGGAACGGAAAATAAAAACAAACGAACAAACGGTTACTCTTTGTATCACGCGAAAACATTGCCAATTATAGTTTATAACGATTAATTTAATTCGATGCGTATTAAGCGGGTTCGAGGTCGTCTTATCGTTTCACTGTTTTTCTCGGTCATTGGAGAATGACTCTAGAGTCCGCCCGTGTTCAAATGGTGATATATACATCATCAAATAATAATGATACGTTCAACTGTACATGTTTATTAAAGTACCTGAATGGAAACCACTGTTCTTGTGTTTTCTCTTGGTCACGAAGCGCGGATCGTGTTCCACGCCACGTGTAAACGACACCACGTCCGCGTTGTACTCTCGGGACTCCTCCCTTTTTCTGTTTGTCCAACGCCCAACGTTTCTCTCCGTCAGCCGAGCTGAGCTCTCGGCTCGCAAACAGTGCTGGGAGATTGGCCGGGTTTTCTCGCGCATGCGCGGCCATTTCAGTAATGTACTATGACACGCACATCTTGGCGCCTAAGGGGCTTTTGGCGCCAATTATTTATTATATTTTTCTAGTCTTAATGTATTATTTTCGCATTATTCATTTATTTATTTGTTTCATTTTTCTAGTCTTAATGTATTATTTTTGTATTATTCATATATTTGATATTTTTCATTGATATTTTTTAGTAAACGTTCAATTTAATTTAGGCAGTATTATTACGTTGCAATATTTATTATTATTTTATAAATTTTATAATACAACATAATATAACGTAATATATAATATGGTATAACATAAAAAATGTTTTGTTTTGTAATATAAATTCTATTTATTTTATAGATTGTTATATCTTTAATACTTTTAAAGTATTATAAATTACTTTCAAATTTTATTATATATAATTTCTGTTTGTAAAGGTATTTATGTTCACTGCGATAAATATAATTTTTGTTTTATAAATGCTGATAAGGTTTTGGCAGTTTCCCTTATCCCAGCAACAAATGTTGGCATTCTTTAATTCTTGCTTCTGCCGAATAAAATATTTTATTTTCTCATTATATTTTGCTTACAATTATTTTAGAATCCTTCCCTGATATAAATTACTAAATATTTCATTTAATTTGAAATGCATAATCATTGTCTATGTCTATATTACAATTATTTTCGCAAAAGTACGCAGGGCGATCACGGGGCCTTATTTTATCGATATCTGTACGCTACTTATACTGAAATGGCCGCGCATGCGCGAAAAATCCCGGCCAATCTCCCAGCACTGCTCGCAAATGCACTTTTTCGTGCGTTAGAGGAAACCCACCCCCGTTATATTTTCCCGTATCCGTATTCAGAGTGCACGAGTAGACTTTTTCGCAAGAAATACCTGGACGAAATGCCGAGTGAAAGGATCGTTGCTCGCGGCTCGATTCTTCGTTCCATTTGCACCTGAAAAACATTATTTTCAATTATAAACCTGAATCCGTACGAATTCTGTGTTAGTAATTATTATTATTGTCTCGGTTGGAGTGGGCACGAATTTGAAGAGACGTCGACTCGTCAGGAGTCTCGCGGCATCGATCAGACGACGTTTTCTATTTTATTTTCACGGCGACTGTCCTGGATACGGGAGAATAACACGATAGAAACGAGCGATTCGAACGCGATATGCATCGATCGGTGAATTCTATGAGAAAATGCATTACACGGCTATCGCTACTCGCTACTACTTGTTGGACATTGATCTCTGGTACACATCACGCGACACGTCGGTTCGCGTATCGCGTTACGCGTTTCGCATTTCGACGACGAGAAAAATCACTTTGTATTAATTTTTATTCGAAACGATCTCGGCTACGTTTACACGCCGTCTTACCTCTACTAGGGGAACGCGTGGCCACCGAGATCGTAATTCTGCGCATTTATTTTTTATCTCGAACATGCCTGCCGCACGACGCGACGCCGCTGTTCTAGCGATTCCATTATCGTTAGTCTGCGGGCATTACTGCATGGTGCAAAAAGTTGCACGCCGCGTGCAACAATATGAAACATTAGAAGCGACACATGTGTTACGTCTAATGATTAAGGACGAGCAAAAAATTGTTCATTCGCAAAAAGACGTGCCGGTTATCGTTATTTGATACGTACAGCTTGATTTTCTCGTAACAGAACCTGTTTATCCTGAGCCAATAATGAGACACCTGTTTGGGTAATTGAACGTCGACGCATTGTGATTTATTTTTTCAATCTGTCGCGCGCGAAACGTTTAATTCGATACCTGTACAAACCAACGCGTCATGCCCTTTTTTACGTCCCACTTCCCACCGCAAGGTCGACAGTAAGTAAAACACGTTGACTCTCTCGACCGTTCCGATGATCTAATTAACGAAACGTTCACTCCGCCGTGCAAGACTGTTTCTATTTTTTTCTACCATGACGTATCGAAAGATTGCTCAACGTCTGGTTTTACGTTCGAATAGAAATCGCAGCGCAGTGCTCGGATGCAATCACGTCCGTCGGGGGACGGCGAGTAAGTACGAATCATTCGGATGGAACGTTTGAGAGATTCTTGGATAAGTTTTCACCTTGTTTCTTCGCGGATCTCCCCGTGTAACGAGCGCGTTGAACCAGATATTGGCCGATGAAGTTAACGATTTCGCGTTCCGTTCAAAATCCGAAAGCGGGATTCATTAAATTTCTCCTCGATCTCCAGTGTTCTACGGGAACTTTTATACAATCCGAAACTTCCGACCGTCCTCGTTGACCCAGTAATCCCAGATCTCCGAATATACAATATCAAAGAACGAGCCATTCGACGTAGCGTTTCGCGAGGAACGCGAGGAAACGCGTCCGGTCGCATCGCGACCCGCGTTGCGTAACGCTTTACGTATGCTGAATTTCTCTTAACGAGGATATTCAAACATCCGTGNAATTTTCATGACTCTGACACTGAACGAAGTGTAAATATATTGACTGTACATTTTGTATTTATTTAAATAAACGATTATCGCAGTATTCCTGAAATGATTCCTGTTTTCATTTTTTCGAAGACTCAATTACAATCGTATTTAAAATGCGCACTGTAGATTTGTACAATATCGATATCAGATGGCGTATTAGGACGGAAACATATGAATCGTGACACTGTTTCGAGTATTTGCAAGCTTCTTGTAATATAATAATAATTTTCTTACAGAATTACAATTACTTGAGCAAAGTACACGAATGGACACTTCATTTCGTTTTCGAACGTCCCACTGCATGTGCAGAATGTATTGTATACACTCTGTGCATGTGCACAGTCCACGGTCGTATACACAGGTCTGGAAACTCCCATGGTGGGGGTACCCAATTTGGAGTCAATGAAATGTTTCCGAACTTGGCCACCAAACGAGAGCACGTCGATCTAGAAGTTGGGGCCGAGCCGTGGGCCGAGCACAGTCGCCGTCCACATAGGCCATATGATCGACAAGGATCGACCACGGATCGACCAACCGCTATATCGACGCTCCCTCGCTTGGTGGCAGNCTCCGAATTGTGGGACGCGTCCCCGATCGCGTATCGCTTCGTGGATCCTGGAAAGCGTAATATACTTAAATTTAAGGAAAAAACGTGTCGAGTATAAATCGAAGTAGCATTTTTACTAAGCCAAGGTCACCGTTGTAATTTCACGCGCGGAACGCGTTTCCGTGCCAGAGACGTCGATTGGCAATGATAGGTGGTGGGAAGGCGAACACGCGCCGATAACAGCTAGTATCCAAGGATATTTTTACTCGACTCTGTTACAACAATATTTTATTATTTCGACGAGATCGTTAAACGACTTGACGCTGTACGCCCCGGGACGATTGCACCTTCGACGACTTTGACGGGCGGGACTCGCTGCGTAACGATCGCGAACGTGTAAAACTTTCGAACGTTTAGTGATTCGGGGAATCTCGCGGCGTCGTTATACGTCGACGTAGGCGTATAAATATTTCATAAGAAAAGTTTCGCAAGAACGTTCTATCAATATTCATCAGGATTTTTTAAGTAACAAGAGAATGTCAGTGGGCCGGTTCGTTTGAAACGGGAACGGAGATGAGCAGTAGTTTTATTCTCTCAGATGTACGTAGCGTAATTACGGATTGTAATTAAAAGTGGATTGTGAGAAACAGAAAGGCGCACGCGAGGGGGTAAGAACGTGTGCATATAGGCAAATAGATTTTTATCGTCGGGATAAAAGGGGATAAAGTTGGATAAAGAAGAAAAGGACAAGACGTGAGTGTTTACTCGTCACGTAACTTAATTGCAACATTTGATTTTGATCGTTGAGCAGTGATTCATCTTTGACAGAAAACTATTTATACTCGGGATCGCGAAAACGAGGAAAAAATTGTAGTTATATGACAATCGAACAGAGGACCGTTACGTAAGACGCGCAAATTTGCTTTGTGTAAGGCTAATTGTAAGTGTAACGTAAAGCCGTCCGTGAGTTATTCGTAATTATGATGGGTTTCCGAAATTCGGTTAAACGTCAAATTACAGTTCGCTTTATAACGAGTTATACGGGCACATTTTAAAATAGCGTTCCTGGCGCTCAATGTAAAATATCACGAAATTCTATTCTTAGTGACTGCCGCGAAAGGCGAGCTGCATAGTTATCTAAGAAAGACACTTTTAAATAATATGCGAAATGCAAACATATAACGTGTCCACGGTACGTCCGCCCGGTTCGTTTGCCGAAGTAATAGCAGAATCATTATAACGACGATTAGATTATGGTATACCGAACGATAGTTTATTTCACTGATCGCGAGTTTAGCTTTCGTTCGGCTGATGTTTGTAATTATTGAAATGAGCGGATTGAATTGTGCACACGAATGTTGTCTTTCCGAGAATCATCTGTATGGTTTACGATGTGAACGCAATTATGTTGCCGGGACGATCGGATCTCTCGATTTCTGGGAATGATTTCGATCTAGCACGAGTTTTCCGACGTTCCGCGCAACGGCACTCGGGAAACGAAGCGTTATTTAGATTTGTGACAATCATTGCTGATCCATTACGCCTACGTCATCGTTCAATTGAGGATAATAATAAAAGTGTCTTTGCACAATGCCGATCACGTTGCCCGCCAGACCATCTGGAATATTATAAAACGGGAATTATTAATGTTGGCGAACTTTTACTCGAGGTTCGTCGGCGTCAACGAAATCTCGGATTCCCGATGCCGCGAAAGTTCGGCCAGAATTTAGGCTGGTGTAACGATTTCACGTCAAGTGCGCACGAAACGTTTACCGTGATTATACGACAAGTTGTCAAGGGTAAAAATACTGCAGTACCGCTGCAAAAGTTTGCAGCAGAACCGCTTATCGGTGATGTATTAATTACGCTGTCTCTTTCAACGGAAGAAAAGACGTTGACCTCCACCGTACCCTTCCCCTTCCACGTTCCTCTTTTTTCCTCGCGAAAAAATTCGCGACCGCTCCAAAGAACTTTTTGACCCGGCGCCAGTAGCCGTTTTCAACCCTTTCGTACATGGTCATTTCTATTGATTTTCCTCGAATCCCCGATCGCTATAACCCTTTATGATATTTCACACGGTTTCGCATAGTTCGATCGAATCTAAGTTTTTTACATCTTTGTCTTACTCAATCTACTTTTGGAAAAGCGAGTGTCTTTACAAAAATCTGATATGATAATTACTGGTACTACTTTTATCTCGTTAAACCGTGACAAAGTATCCGTAGCACGGCGAGTAAGGCATGCATCGAAATAATTTGACGTACACACCGTTCCATCTAATTGAACCGCATCCTGGAATACGATGTCCGTGCTGCTATCTATCCCCCGGCCCGCGCGTTCAGAGGAATCGCTCGCCGTGGCGATAGGATGCAGAGGCCGGGCCAGGAGCACTTGTTCGCAAAGACGTGATTTAATCGTGATCGCATGGAAGTTCTCACCGAGTTCGATGAAGAGGTGACCGACCATGGTGTCGAGCAGCGTCCTGGCGCACTTAGCAAAGTTTCTCGTAACGATCGGCTGCATCAGGGCTATCGGTAATAACTATGACAAAGCGAGCACATGGTCGTTTCGTGGCTTTCAAATTCTGCTTTCGCACTCCGTGCTGGGAGCACTCAGGTTCGGTAAGGATACGTTCACCCGACGGACCCGTAATTTCGCATCTTGGCGTTCGCCTAGATAGTGTATTTTTAAACCGGCATTATCTGTACAGGGCCCCCTAATTGTTCACCTTATACGTATGTTAGAGTGGGGGTCAGACAGAGGATTAGTTGCTATGAAACTACGTAAGGGTATCGTATTTGATTTTCAAGTATAAAGGTCAGAACAGATTTCAGAGAACAGCTGATTTTATTTTGTTGGAACAGGTGAGAAGTAATACATATCAATGCACCGAGGCTCACGGATATGTTGATGATGGTATTGTCATTCGACATTATCTTTACTTTCTCACTTGCATGTATAGATCAGTTTCTTTTGCACGTGTTACATCTTGCAATTACTTCTTAGATCCTCATATTGCCATTGCAAACATCTTCTCTGTGCATGGTGCGACTTCTGTCCTGACGTTTGATCTTCAAAAATATTGGCAAGGAGATAAAATTAATCGCGAGTTTCGCCTCTTTGACTAACTCTGATATCCATTAGAAATTGTTCAAGTTTATTTCCAAGCTGCTTATTTATATTATTTCTCACTAGTTCCAACTTAGGTTTGCTTCAGAATAAATCACAAAGTTTCAGAGACTAGATCACCCCTCACTCTTCTTTCTTGCTCATTTGAAAATTTAGATAAATACGAGTAAAGAGTTTTACAGATCATTGTCATAACACTTTTAGGAACTTTAGGCATACGTAAGAGCGTTTGCAGCCTCACTGTTTAAAAACTATCAGATCACGCTGTGATACATAGTAAACTAGTAGCACATGTAACGTCGGCGCGTTCTCGGAGCAAATTGTTTGTAGCAATATTGCTTACAGGAGCTCCGTTTTTCACGTCGTCGACCAGTGTAGCGAAATACCTGAGGATCTCCTACGATTGGTACTCGAAGATCGTCGACGTCGTACCATTGGTATTGTTTGCTGCCGGTATCCTGCAGGGATACGAAGTTAGCGAAAAAGTTTGGCTCGTAGTATTTTTGCTGGGCATGTTGCCGATATTATTTCATCTGCAGCCAAAACGCAAAGAGAGTCGAACAAGGAGACACCAGTTGTTGACGAACGTTACGACTGCCCTGCAGCTGTTGATGATCGCGTTGGTCGGATTGAGGAACAGTAATTATAACGTGATCAGTTTAGTAGTCTCGTACATCTTCGAACGTTTCTTCATCGATGAATTCTGTTATTTTTACGACATCCCGAGTACAGACTTGACTCAGTACTCGTTATGTTTTGTGGAAATTTTCATGACTCTGACACTGAACGAAGTGTAAATATATTGACTGTACATTTTGTATTTATTTAAATAAACGATTATCGCAGTATTCCTGAAATGATTCCTGTTTTCATTTTTTCGAAGACTCAATTACAATCATATTTAAAATGCGCACTGTAGATTTGTACAATATCGATATCAGATGGCGTGTTAGGACGGAAACATATGAATCGTGACACTGTTTCGAGTATTTGCAAGCTTCTTGTAATATAATAATAATTTTCTTAGCACGTGATAGAAGAAATGATACAGAATTACAATTACTTGAGCAAAGTACACGAATGGACACTTCATTTCGTTTTCGAACGTCCCACTGCATGTGCAGAGTGTATTGTATACAGTTATACACTCTGTGCATGTGCACAGTCTGTGCCTCTTTATGTATAGTTTGTGCCCAATCTGTATTCAATACAGAACCTACGATAATACACAGTCGAATTTTTTCAATACGGTTGAAAGTTACTTCTTTTGTAGTGCCTNATTGGGTACCCCCACCATGGAAGTTTCCAGACCTGTGTATACGACCGTGGCACAGTCTGTGCCTCTTTATGTATAGTTTGTGCCCAATCTGTATTCAATACAGATCCTACGATAATACACAGTCGAATTTTTTCAATACGGTTGAAAGTTACTTCTTTTGTAGTGCCTGAGAGGACGTTCGGTAGAACGCTGTTGCAATAAATTCGAAAAGAGATCAATAACGACGTATGTTAAACACGGTCGATCCGTGCGGTCGTGCAGTCTGTGTTTCGTTTCTTCCGTTCACGCGATTCGGCGAGTAATTATCGAGGAATTAAGTGTGGATCTTCATGAGCGCATAATGTGATAATATCTATAAGCGAACTAGGTCAATGAATCGTACCGTGTGATATTTCCCGTTTGACTTTTTCCTACTGCACCGTATGAAGAATTCCTCGTTGGTCGTTTCGGTGTTAAAACGGTCCTTACTCGCGCGTAACGAAACGTGCGAGAAAGTCTCGTGCAACGGCCTGAAACCTGGAACAAAGCAACGTCTCGAGCAGCTGTCGGCCGCAGGTAGGGATCCTTCGAGGATCCCTAGTCGCAGGTAGTCAGAGTTGATTGCAGTTTCGGAACGTTCGGAGTTGGACAATGCGAGTGACCGTTACTGCCACATTTCGGCAGAATATAGAGTAAAGCGTGCAAAATCGTGGAAGAGTGAGTCCCGACCGTACGTGAATCTCGCTTGCTCCGAGCAGCTGGTTTGTTCAAGTTCGCGAAACGGTGATCCATCGAATTCCTGCAAAATGAAATCGGTTACTTCGATGCCCGAGAATAATTTCGGGCGTGACTTAACATCGCTGCTAGGTCTGGGTCCGGAGACTCGGGAACTGAAACTGGGACCAACTTTCACGAACAACAACAACAGATCGACTGCCTTCCACACTCTGAAATGTGAGTACAAATTTGTTTTACTTTCTTTCGTTGTCCGAGGCTTCTTCTTTGATCGTCACCGACATTAACAGTTAGTAATCTCGATATCATAGATGATTTCAAACCGGCGAGCGTGGACGTTTCCAAAGTAGCAAAAGTCGACGTGGGGAACAATAACATGATGACGGTCACTGTTCCACACTTGGATGGCGCTGGAATTCCCCACACGGTCTTTAAAGGGAATCAGAGACCGTATCAGAAGGAATGTGTCCTAATAATCGATCGGATCACGGGAGAAGTCACTCTGGAGAGGCTTTCATCCAACATCCAAGTGAAGAAGACCAGGTACGTGATACTTTTCAAAATTTGCGACGTATCACGATACATGTATGTTGCGTAACATTTCAGAACAGAACCCAGGTCTCAGCCGCATTTAGGAGTTCCCGGAGGCAACAACAGCAGCAGGCCAATAACACCCGTTGAAGCTAAGAGGAGCCCTACTCATGGCAGGGCGACCGGCAGAACAAAAGTCACGAGTGGAAAAAAGAGAGAACCCAGTGTACAGCTACATCCAAAACAGTTTAGTCCAATGAGAGTATCGCCTTACCAAAACAAGAGCCCACCTGCCGCTTCCACCAATAGGTATCTAGTTTGGGATAGTATATCAAGATTATCTTCTAAACAAATTATAACACAGAGAATTTCAGTTCGCCAGTGCAATCGTCGGTGGCAGCGTCGACCTTGGCCAGTTTGCCGATGATCGGTTCCGACAACGATGATTGCCCTTTGACGTTGACCGGGTCGTTCCCGACCATCAAGTCTTCTGCAAAGCCGACACCCGTAACTAATACTCAGCCCAACATAAAGCCGGCCGTGACCATTGACAATGACGTAGGCATCCTGAGCGATTCCAGTTCGAGCAGCTCGGATTCCGACAGTTCGGACAGTGATTCAGACAGTAAAACCGTTCCAGTCAGCAGAACCAATGGTACTTATCGTGAACCACAAAGATTCGTATCATACATTATAAATTTGTAACATATTTGTATGGTATCTTTTTCAGGACATGCGAACAGCACAACTTCGTCTCCCGCAGTCTTACAGGACAATCTTTTGAACGACGATTTGCAATTGTCAGAATCAGAATCGGACAGCGATTAATGACAATGTGTACCCGTATTTTGTTTACGATCCGACAGAATCGCGTTCTCTTAATATGTACTAGACGAGACGATTTCTACATGCGTCATAGGCCTACTGGTGTTATTGCCTCCAGGAACTCTGACATGGAACTAAACATTATGTCGTAGCAAATTAAGTGCAGGATGAAGTCCGACAGAAACGATTAACGTTTAGTTGTGTGTCAGACATTGAGCGATTTGTATAGCGAATTTGGAGTCATGCTCCATATATGTATTGCTATATATGTATACAGAAACGTTTTGCTTCTTGTCCCCATTAAATATATTAAAAACTGATGTAATGAATACCGCCAACGAGACGTTTGGCACGTACCTGCATATGTTTTATTTGTTGTTATTTTGACAATAATACAGTCAATCATTTTTAACTTCCTCTCTTAATAGGTCAAGAGAGGAAGTTAAAAATGATTGACTGTATTATTTGCAAAATATTTATTTAAATGATACGTGTAAATTTAATAAAATGATCAATCTCGTAACATATGCGTACAATGTATAAAACATTTCTATATCAAATTTCTCTCATTTCATTTAACGACCTATTCTGAATCGGTTAGAATCGAATTGGCATTTGGCTAATGTATTTAAAAACAAAATTATCTTAAAATAATGACGGGAAGGAATAATGATAATCGATGATAATAATAATAGTGATGTATTTTGCACGTATAAGATTAAACATAAAAGAAGTACACATAGGAATAAGCTATTTCCAAGCCATGAGAACCTGGTAGCTTTTCACGAATCACCAGAACTTTTAATTAAGGTAATTTTCCATTAAAATTTAATATCGAGGTATTGAGGAAAAAAGAAATAAATTTGTTATATAAAGTAAACATTTTTGTTTCATATATGAGGAAATGTAGAAATATATGTATATGATGAATATATTCCATACTTTTTAATGTAAATGGAAAAAACCTCATATATACTTGAACGTTGATTTCAGCTAAAGCAACTAAATACGAAAATATAATAAACACTCCTCTTACGCTTGATAATAATGGAGAAAGAAAATTCAACACGAAAACTCGAAACTCAATACAAACTGGAAACGGCCTATAAATCCCTGCCTAAGTAAAATAAAATATTGTTAACCGTATATCATTAATGAATAAAATACAATTGCACGAACGAGTCTACACTTTATGTTTTATTGTATTACCTAATTTTTCTCATTTTGAATTTAACGCACTGCACAACTGAGGACATGGCGGCATACCACGTGACATCGAACACAATCGCCAAAAGTGCGTGCTGCTTATTGCTCAGTGATCTATATATATATATCACTGGTATGTATGCATGTACTACACGACTAACACGACGGTATATATTCCTGAGTAGCTGAAACGTCATTGGCGCATGGCTTTTAGATGCTCTCCTAGTGGTCAATGGGTTTAGCCTGGGCGGGGCTGGGGGTTAATCGGTTAACAATGCAAATGGTGCAAGTATGGTGTTCCATTTCCATGGACGCTTAAGAATTTATGAAGTAAAGTAGACGGCGATGCAAAAATTTATACAGTAAAATGACACAATTGAAGCAACATGTAACTTTTTAGAGGACGAATTACATAACGTAAATGAGAAGTGTTTTGTAATTGATATAACGTAGTACAACGTGCAAAGTGAAACGTGAAAGTCCGGCTCGTACGCCACGTGACCGCATGGT
>SMSR01005704.1:0-10754 GCA_019453355.1 Ceratina japonica | reverse complement strand
AAGCATGTAGTTTTTTACTCAAATCTATAATTTTATTACTAAGAACAAGCAATTTATCTTACATTTCCCATATAACTCTATGTTAAAAATGAACATTTTGTAATGTACTTTTCTCACCAATTTATGTGGTGACCTCCAGTTTTTTTTAATGACTATCGAAAGTTAAAGATTTGAATAATATTCTCCTAAAGTTTAACCCCAATCTATAATTTTGGACAAACTCGCTGGAGCCACCTTAATTGCTAGTTTGGATCGATTCACCAGTTTTGTCATAGTTCATGTAAATCACGTGTATCATTAATCTCAACAACAATTGACATTAGCCTTTTGGGAATGGAAATACCAAGGATGAAATTTCATTCTACTGGAATGGTAGCTTTTGTATAATGGTATTTAAGCGAGTTATATAATTAATAAATGATATTCAGAAGCTATAATAAGATATATAGTCCGCGACAATACTATAAGACATCACTTAAAATGGAATAATTATGTGTTATATGAAAGAGCTTCATGGGCCAGTATTCATAGTCGTTACTTATTTTTGAGATCGACTTAGGTATTTGCTATCCCTGTCTATCCCATATTTCCCGTCCTTGTCTCGTACAGGAAACAGGGACTTAAGCAAATGCTTTAGGTGATCTTAAAAATAAGTTCTGACTATGAATACCGGCCAATGACTTTTACGCAGAGTCTTATTATTTACTTGTGAGGATGTTGTTCCACGCAGTGTTTTTGTTAGTATTCCTGTGAACTTGACAATAACATTATACTAGCGTCCACGAGAGTCCAGTACTGGGCAAGGTTTAGTTTTCGATCGTTCTGCGGGTTCTGCGCATCCCTCTCCCATTTACCATTTCCCAATGCAAACCTGCAAACCCATTCGTACTCTTGTTTACCTACGTATACTGAGGCCCTATCCGTGAGGCTTGAGACGTTCGCTGCGATCCCCACCACCTTTCAAGCTGCGCGAAGCGGTACTCGACTCTCGTGGATGCTAGTATAGCTTACCTCTTAGTAGCCATGACAAAATTATAACACAAATAATGTTTTCTGTAAAAAATTAACACGTAAAGTTTATTTTTATCGATTATTAATATTTTGTGTTGCCATCTTTATTTTTTATAACACACATATAACAGTTTTTTTTATATAGATTTATACAATTTTTTAATTGTGTTTTGTTTAATTTGCTTCCACGCCATTTCGACGCAGTTTTTCAACTGTTTCACAGTACTAAACTGGTTTCCTTTAGAATATACCTCTCTGGCTAGTATTCCCCAAAGATTTTCGATGATATTCAAGTCTGGAGATCTCGCTGGCCATGGTAAAACATCTATTTTCTTATTTTTAAAGTAGGCTTGTACTATTTTTTGTCGAATGCACAGCTGCATTGTCTTGCTGGAAAATGTATTTTTGATTCGCATTGACTGAGTATGACTTGACAAATGCTTATCAATAACATCTATGTACTTCTTGCTATTCAGTTTTGTAGAAATAAATTCAATATCAGTGTTGCCATGATAATCTATAGCTGTCCAAATCATGATTCCTCCGCCACCCATTTGTTGCCTTTGCAATGTTAACTTCTGTTTTCTTAAGTCGTGAAAATAATAGTTTAGATGATCAGGACCATCTAAAGTACACCGTTTCTCATCAGAAAAAATTACTTTTCTCCATTTCTCCCGCCAATGTATCCGTTGTTCTGTAAATTACAATCTGGCCTCTTTATGGCGTTTAGTTAGCGGCGGTCTTTTCAACATTTTACGTCTTTCCTAATTATTTGAAGCCTTTATTATCCGTTGCACTGTCCTGACACTTGTTTTTACGCTAGTTTCTGTCGCAATCTGTCGTGCCGTTAATGTCGAATTCGAAGCGTGTGGTAAAATATTCCGTCTCTCTTGTGGAGTGGTTGACTTTTGGCGGCCCCCTGGATTCTTTTTACCATAGTTTTCGCTATTTTTTAAATAATTATAAATTATGCAACGGCTCCTACCAAGAATTTCAGAAATTTTTGCCACCGAATGATTTTTATTTCGCAAGTTATTGATGATTTTAATTTCTGTTTCATTTAATCTCCTTCCTCGTCGCATTTTATATAAACACAGATATTGTACGTTGATTACTATTTTCAAGGTTTTAATTCAATTATTAACACTTCAGATGAAAATTTTATCCCAACTGTTCTTTCGCTTTCACTGTTTGCGAGGAACTGTTTTACAGTTTGGTCGCGGCTAATAAGAGGTAAGCTAGTGTTATTGTCAAGCATTGCGTGGAACGACATCTTCAGAAGTAAACAATAATACTCTATATGAAATNACGTTCCTGATCTGTAAGCGGACATGCGCAGGAGAGCACAAAGATGGTAAAATGTAACATGTCAAACTTTGACTGCTATTTACTCATCAAAATGCGTGGTTACCTATATTTATTTTGATACTAGCAGAATCCTTGTCTCAAATTTTATAAGCATGTAGTTTTTTACTCAAATCTATAATTTTATTACTAAGAACAAGCAATTTATCTTACATTTCCCATATAACTCTATGTTAAAAATGAACATTTTGTAATGTACTTTTCTCACCAATTTATGTGGTGACCTCCAGTTTTTTTTAATGACTATCGAAAGTTAAAGATTTGAATAATATTCTCCTAAAGTTTAACCCCAATCTATAATTTTGGACAAACTCGCTGGAGCCACCTTAATTGCTAGTTTGGATCGATTCACCAGTTTTGTCATAGTTCATGTAAATCACGTGTATCATTAATCTCAACAACAATTGACATTAGCCTTTTGGGAATGGAAATACCAAGGATGAAATTTCATTCTACTGGAATGGTAGCTTTTGTATAATGGTATTTAAGCGAGTTATATAATTAATAAATGATATTCAGAAGCTATAATAAGATATATAGTCCGCGACAATACTATAAGACATCACTTAAAATGGAATAATTATGTGTTATATGAAAGAGCTTCATGGGCCAGTATTCATAGTCGTTACTTATTTTTGAGATCGACTTAGGTATTTGCTATCCCTGTCTATCCCATATTTCCCGTCCTTGTCTCGTACAGGAAACAGGGACTTAAGCAAATGCTTTAGGTGATCTTAAAAATAAGTTCTGACTATGAATACCGGCCAATGACTTTTACGCAGAGTCTTATTATTTACTTGTGAGGATGTTGTTCCACGCAGTGTTTTTGTTAGTATTCCTGTGAACTTGACAATAACATTATACTAGCGTCCACGAGAGTCCAGTACTGGGCAAGGTTTAGTTTTCGATCGTTCTGCGGGTTCTGCGCATCCCTCTCCCATTTACCATTTCCCAATGCAAACCTGCAAACCCATTCGTACTCTTGTTTACCTACGTATACTGAGGCCCTATCCGTGAGGCTTGAGACGTTCGCTGCGATCCCCACCACCTTTCAAGCTGCGCGAAGCGGTACTCGACTCTCGTGGATGCTAGTATAGCTTACCTCTTAGTAGCCATGACAAAATTATAACACAAATAATGTTTTCTGTAAAAAATTAACACGTAAAGTTTATTTTTATCGATTATTAATATTTTGTGTTGCCATCTTTATTTTTTATAACACACATATAACAGTTTTTTTTATATAGATTTATACAATTTTTTAATTGTGTTTTGTTTAATTTGCTTCCACGCCATTTCGACGCAGTTTTTCAACTGTTTCACAGTACTAAACTGGTTTCCTTTAGAATATACCTCTCTGGCTAGTATTCCCCAAAGATTTTCGATGATATTCAAGTCTGGAGATCTCGCTGGCCATGGTAAAACATCTATTTTCTTATTTTTAAAGTAGGCTTGTACTATTTTTTGTCGAATGCACAGCTGCATTGTCTTGCTGGAAAATGTATTTTTGATTCGCATTGACTGAGTATGACTTGACAAATGCTTATCAATAACATCTATGTACTTCTTGCTATTCAGTTTTGTAGAAATAAATTCAATATCAGTGTTGCCATGATAATCTATAGCTGTCCAAATCATGATTCCTCCGCCACCCATTTGTTGCCTTTGCAATGTTAACTTCTGTTTTCTTAAGTCGTGAAAATAATAGTTTAGATGATCAGGACCATCTAAAGTACACCGTTTCTCATCAGAAAAAATTACTTTTCTCCATTTCTCCCGCCAATGTATCCGTTGTTCTGTAAATTACAATCTGGCCTCTTTATGGCGTTTAGTTAGCGGCGGTCTTTTCAACATTTTACGTCTTTCCTAATTATTTGAAGCCTTTATTATCCGTTGCACTGTCCTGACACTTGTTTTTACGCTAGTTTCTGTCGCAATCTGTCGTGCCGTTAATGTCGAATTCGAAGCGTGTGGTAAAATATTCCGTCTCTCTTGTGGAGTGGTTGACTTTTGGCGGCCCCCTGGATTCTTTTTACCATAGTTTTCGCTATTTTTTAAATAATTATAAATTATGCAACGGCTCCTACCAAGAATTTCAGAAATTTTTGCCACCGAATGATTTTTATTTCGCAAGTTATTGATGATTTTAATTTCTGTTTCATTTAATCTCCTTCCTCGTCGCATTTTATATAAACACAGATATTGTACGTTGATTACTATTTTCAAGGTTTTAATTCAATTATTAACACTTCAGATGAAAATTTTATCCCAACTGTTCTTTCGCTTTCACTGTTTGCGAGGAACTGTTTTACAGTTTGGTCGCGGCTAATAAGAGGTAAGCTAGTGTTATTGTCAAGCATTGCGTGGAACGACATCTTCAGAAGTAAACAATAATACTCTATATGAAATACCATGAAGCTCTTTCATATAACACATAATTATTTCATTTTAAGTGATGTCTTATAGTATTGTCGCGGACTGTAAATGACACGTACCAGGTTGCGCAGGAACACCGCCCACTATTTTCGGATGCCTGATGTTGCTATATCCACATTGCGGAGGGCGTAAGAGTTCGTATTTTTTATCTTTATAACAAAACGACGTGTGAGCTCATTCAAATTAACCAATTTCATTATTTTATATTATAAGCATGATGCAACCTTCCATTTCAAGTACCTTTAAAGGATATCGTGAGATTCAATGATAAAGAAAGACTTTTAGCACATACAGAAGATATCAGTGAATACAGTAGACTAATCAACGCCAAATAAGTAAAGGATACTTTATAGATCATGGTTTTACTGTGATAGAGACTAATTCGAATTTTCGGATCGGTAGAAAATTTTACTTCGTGAGTTATTTCTTCCAGATGTTCCGTATTACTAAACGCACAGAGATGAGCCCGAAGTTTATGTTGTACAATATATACGGTTCCCAGGTAGTATGTTTCAGTAATAATATTCTTTAATTTTGTTCAATAAAGTCCAAATGGGTATTAAAGATACAAAAAGTATTTGTTAAACGTGTGCTATATTTTCCGAAATAGTCTACGAGTCGTGACCAAAGTTTGACATCGTACGCATTAAACTTTTGCGTCGTGAGACATAAAAGAATAAAGATTAATACAATGGCATCGAATTATTGTAAATTTGATATAATAAATGGGAGGACGCTCGTGACCCTAGTACTTCTCCCTGGTTTAAAGGCACATCCAGTGCCATCCAGTATTACTCCGACTGCATAGTAGTATCCATTTATGGGTACCATTACCGGTCTACCACTGTCACCCTGAAATAATTATAAAAATATGAAAACGTCGCAACGTAATCGTGAAACTAGTGATCGGAGGTGACTTAATTACTTCGCAAGCATCCTTTCCGCCTTCTCCACCTGTACACATCAGTGAATCATTAACGTTTTTGTCTGGATAAGCCTTGGCGCAATCCTCGGTTTTGATTACTGGCACTTGTATTTCCAAGAGATCGTCGCTGGGTTCTTCTTCAACTGCGTTAAACGAATGTCGGGAAAAATAAAGTATCTATTATTATATTATATATTGATCAGTACTCACAGAATTTGAGACTTCCCCATCCTGCGATGAATGCATTATGGTTTACGAAGCTTTCATACTGAAGACTTCCCACGGGGAGACAAATGGGGTGTATGTTATCTAAAAATATTCTAATTAATAGCGAACTGAGAATTATTAGTAAGGTGTATCATGGATCTTCTAGTTTACACGTGAACTGTATCTCGCGATCGAGTCTGATGATCATGACATCGTTTAATCGACTCCATATGTACCCGGGGTGACGGTTCAGTTTTTCGAGTCCGACATCAAGGATCACATCGTCACGGATCAAGACGTATCCCCGAGACGTATAACGGATAGCCCCCGTACCGAACAATGTCTAGCGGTTAAAACGTGTCTGGCCGATATAAGAGGGCCGCCACATCTCCATATTACTGGAGAATCCGCAGTGTCTTTGTAACCTAATGCTGCCATCCAAGGCCATGCGTCTAATAATGAGATAAAAAATGTATATAGAGTGTTTCAGGACAAAATTTGCAGTTTTTTATCTGAAAAAATTATTTCATATTCTTTAAGAAATTTTAACCAATAAGTGATGCATGAGTTTTTTTCGTAGAACTTATGGTTTCATAGAAAAAAATTTAAAAGATCAAATTCTCGAAAAATCACGATTTTTTAATTTCAAGAATTCTTTTTTATAAATCCGATTCTTCGTGCAAAGAATAGACTGCTGATTCTGATACACGATGAAGCGTTTGTGGTAGCCCGAGTCGAAAATATAACTATAATTTGAATCTTCTGAACCTACATGTACTCCACTTTAGGTCTATTAAATCTAAAAAGAACTAGTAGAGTTATCTCAGATCTTAATATTTGATATAACTCTAATCAGAACCTATATGTCCCTACAGAAATCCCAAATTGTACATATTTTAGGCCTTAAGAACCTTCAGTTCGTTCACGAAAGTAGTTATAATTTAGTTCTCCAAATAAGAGATTGGAATCATTATGACGAAATTTGTTTAACAAATTTTGTAAACAAATAACAAATTCTTGGTTTATTGCTCTATAAAAAATTCCATCGTACAAATTAAATGGTTTTGGACACAAAACTCATAGTTCCAGTGAAAAAAAATTCCAAAAATTTGGAAGAATCAATATTTTAAAAAAATTCATCCTTGTACTAAATCGATAAATCCGAACTTGACGATATAGTCAAAAAATGAATTTTCAAAAATATTGATATTTTTAAAATTTTGAGTTTTTCTTCTCGACGACTGACCTTTTTGTTCTAAAACAATCTAATTTATACAATAGAATTTTTTTATGCAGCAACAAAGCGAAAATTTGTGTTACTTGTTTACAAAAATTGTTAAAGAAAAATAATAATAATTTCGCCATAAATTGGGTGAACGTAAAAGAGATTATTGATCTACATATGAACCAAAAAATCGTAGGCATCGTGGGATCCTCTCAGTGCATACGTCCTCAAGTGTAGCCAGCCAATGGACTTTTGAGGACAACGTTAGGTTTTATATATAAATAGTTTTATATGTATAAACCTAGAGGATCTTTTCCTAAACTTTTGAAGTAAGACTTGAGGGACTATACATGTATAAATTATATTTTATAAACTCTATTTTAGATCTATATCCTTTATAAGCGGACATAACGACTAGATATAGATTCAAATTAGAGTTAAATTTTATTATTCCTGTGCTCAAGATATGATTTCGACTTCCATATCCTTCTGTAGGATAATTATAAATTACGAAAAACCGAAACGTAATCATAAGACTGATGATGGGAGGTGATTTAATTACTTTGCAAGGCTCCATTCCCTTGTTAGCTGTGCATATAAGTGCATCAGCATGTGCAAAGTTTGGACGGAAAAGATCCTCTAAGCACTCCTTGGTGGGGATCGCTGGTACTTGTTCTTCCAAGAGGTCATTACTTAATGCTTTACCTGTGATAAATGAAAATCAGGATGAATAAGACATTTAATATCATTGATGAGTACTGACTATCGCCGTATCGTCCCCATCCTGCGATGAATGGATGAGTGTCCACGAAATCTTCATCCTGAATTTCTCCCATCGGGAGGCAAATCGGATGTATGTTGTCTAAAAATATCTTAATTAATAGGGAACTGCGAATTTTTTATTATTTAAATATATTATAGACCTTTAAGCTTACACGTAAAGTGTATGTCACGGTCAAGTCTGATGATAGCGATATCGTCCATTTCCCCTCTTACGTATGTAGCATGAATTATCGATTCGTAAAATCTGACATCAATTGGATGTGCCCCGTCGTCTTCATGGACCAAGTTTAAGGAGGTTGTACCGGTAATAGATCTAAAATAACGAATTTAACGAAAATTTACAGAGTTATAAATAAAATCCTAATAAAGCTGTAGTTAAATTTTTGTGGGGTTTCGTAGGTTTTGAAGCGAGAAATAAATATTTTAATTTTTCCAATTTTAACATTGTGTCTTATGGAGAATCACATATTTATCGCAATATAAAACGAACTAAAATAACGATTCGTTTGAAAAAATTTGTAGTGATTGGAAAATAAATAACGAATGAATTGCAACTTTAAAAATGATGATTCATGGGATATAAGAGTCACAAAAAATTAATAATCTTGTAAAAATATTCATTATGTTTTCTCCGGCGGACATATGGCAACGTCGCACTTGGACAACCGCTTCTCTCTCTCTCTCTCTCTCTCACTCTTTCTATCTCACTCTGTCTCCCGTGCGTCGTCCGCTATTATTCTGTCATCAATCGTGTGCACAGTGAGGTTAGGAATCGCACAAAAGGATTTTTTTCCATAATCTTTGGATGTTTTTCCGATTTGCTGCAGTTCGTGCCGCCTTTTGAAGACTTTAGCTGACACTAGTTTGCCTTTCCAATAATATCTTGGTAGCTTTTCGCTCATTTTCCAATCGTATTCTATCCAGTCAAACGGTAAACAAGAAAGTATGGTATGTAAAATGCGACGTTGACAAATCTACGAAAGGTACTGCGCTAATCAAGCACAAGCTGTAACGTACATTGTTTTGACTGTCTGTTTGTACATGCGAACTTTACGCACGACCATGCAAAAAATATCGTATGCTACACGTGCGTGACTTTTTTTCACGCACTAGTTGCATAATATACTATTATATTCGTACTGTTTTTTGAGATATGAAAGTGACCTTGAGTTTTATNGATTGGAAAATAAATAACGAATGAATTGCAACTTTAAAAATGATGATTCATGGGATATAAGAGTCACAAAAAATTAATAATCTTGTAAAAATATTCATTATGTTTTCTCCGGCGGACATATGGCAACGTCGCACTTGGACAACCGCTTCTCTCTCTCTCTCTCTCTCTCACTCTTTCTATCTCACTCTGTCTCCCGTGCGTCGTCCGCTATTATTCTGTCATCAATCGTGTGCACAGTGAGGTTAGGAATCGCACAAAAGGATTTTTTTCCATAATCTTTGGATGTTTTTCCGATTTGCTGCAGTTCGTGCCGCCTTTTGAAGACTTTAGCTGACACTAGTTTGCCTTTCCAATAATATCTTGGTAGCTTTTCGCTCATTTTCCAATCGTATTCTATCCAGTCAAACGGTAAACAAGAAAGTATGGTATGTAAAATGCGACGTTGACAAATCTACGAAAGGTACTGCGCTAATCAAGCACAAGCTGTAACGTACATTGTTTTGACTGTCTGTTTGTACATGCGAACTTTACGCACGACCATGCAAAAAATATCGTATGCTACACGTGCGTGACTTTTTTTCACGCACTAGTTGCATAATATACTATTATATTCGTACTGTTTTTTGAGATATGAAAGTGACCTTGAGTTTTATAAATAGCACTTTGTATTTTTGACTTAAGATTATTATAGCCCATGTCAGGACCAATTCAATGACCTATTTAGTATATCATCACTTTCGGATGACTTTAGAAGCAACGAAATGAATTCAAGTTTCAGGGGTAAACTCGAAGTGTTTATTACTAATGTAAAACTCGGAATTATATTCGAGTTTACTCTTGAAATTCGTATTCATTTCTTTGCCTCTAAAGTCATTCGAAGGTAATGATATACTATACTTGTCGTCACGAAAGATTGTACTCGTTTTGCGCTGCTTGAAAAGTGGTGGGGGAGGCAGCAAACGCCTTAAGTCCCATTCCATTCATCAATCCCGAAGGCTGGGAGTAATAGATTACAGGATAAGACGTTTCAACTGCTTACTAACACAAAGAAAATGTGTAATTCCAAGTGGTGGCAACGTGGAAAGTGTTAAACATAAAGCGGGAGGAGTTACATTTTTTTGTGTGGGTACGATGTCTATTTGTCACTCGTACATTGGAAACTGGTCAATCTGGGAAAGGATGCGCAAAGAGACCTTAAAACTGTACTGTGCCCAAGTACAATCTTTCGTAACGGCAAGTACAGGTGAATTGGTCCTGACATGGGCTAATACTCTTAAGTTAAAAATACAAAGTGCAATAAGTAATAAAACTCAAGGTCACCTTCATTTCTCAAAATATTGTACGAATACAAAAGATTTATATATGGATGGTTATACTACTTATAACAAACAGTAACTTTTTTTCCTCTTTTATTTTTATATAGAGAAATGCTGGCTAGTAAATCTCTGAACACCCTGTATACATATAAGCCGAATTCTTCGTGTAAAGAATAGACTGCTGACATTGCTGCACGATAGAGCTTTTGTGGTACATCCTACACATTACTCTTTCACATTTTCGTCACATTTAAGTCTACTCCCTGGTGGAAATATACATGTCATAATTGGGCAGAAAATGTTGAAAAA
>SMSR01005693.1:0-18193 GCA_019453355.1 Ceratina japonica | reverse complement strand
TTGCCACTAAGTAATTATTAACAGATCCAATATTTCACTACGATTACACAAGAATCTAAAGTAAGATGACTGTCAGCCATTTAATTCGGTGTTTAATTCTCGGACCGGTTTTAATCTGCTTGTCACTTCTCTTCGTTCCCTGCTCTATTACTTCTCACGAGTTCGCAAGAGCACCTGTTGAGTGTAAATCTGTTAGCTGCAACAAAACAATGAAAGAGAGCGCACAAGACAACCAGGATATGGAATACTAACAATTTTAATATCTTCATTCACCTAAGCGTACGCCTGTAGTAAAATCGTTCACTATTTAAGCAGAACCAAAATCACATTGAGACTTTGACAATGAAATCTTTTGTGAAATCGGACAGAAAATTTGGTCATTCTACTATAATTTTTTAATAAATAGCTTAACATCAGCTAATCACAAAATGCAGTGAATCACTTATAATTAGTTAGTTTTCTGTTGGGAGCAAAATTGAGAGAATCAAGTACACCGGTGCAGTAGAAATAGAGGGAAAAAACTGCGTAGGTAAATAACTATAGTGCATTCACAGCGGTGGGTTTTAATTAGATCAGATTGTAGCCGTTCGCCTGAGAATTGTAATTTGCAATCAGTTGCTACGCACCGGCGTGTAATAAAAGAGAATCTCGAAATAATAACGCTGGTAGCGAGCGGAGGCTGGAGTAGGCCGCGTGCAGAGAGAAATGCATGGAGGGGTATTAAAGGGTAGGCCAGGAGGCGAGGAATACGAATGAAACCGTAACGAAAGCAGATCGTTCCATATTTAAACAGTCGAACGTAACGGCGATAGGTCTTGATTTCAATTTCTTACCGGGAGAACGGGGATACCGTCTTTCTGTATAATTACGTGACCAGCGGCGGTGCTGCGAGGCGATTCACAAACGAGCTGGTTTAAATGCACGCTCCGATGCCCTCCTCGGCGCACCCTTCGCAGTTTTAATTATTCATTCCCGCTGGTAACGAGACCTCCGTTGCTTCGTTCTTCGTCTAATTCCTTTAATCGTGTTTAAAGCTGGTTTTGCAACACGGAACCCGTGATCGATCGATCCATTCGTTTCCCTTTTCGTTCTTCTGTTTTTGGTGATCTGAGAGGGGAGACGATTCCCGATCTCAAGATCCCATTCCCGGGATTGTTCATTTGGTCATCAAATAAAAATGCCAACATCTTTCTTACTTCGTTTATTAATAGTCACGTAGTTTCATTCATTTTCATGACACAGTATTTATAAGCACTTTTAAATGCGATTTGCTAGAATGAAGAAAAGAATGATGATATTACACGGATTTGCATAAATATAATTAAGAGCTTGCGATATGAAAGAAGGAAGACGATTTAGATCTCCCGCGTCGCGGCGGAGCCCGCGACGCAACGCGACATTTTCAGTCAAAGATAAGCGCGGCAGACCGTAGTTGGGAATCCTTGGAGGAATTCGCAGTGAATCAAGCGCGTCGCCTTAATTAATCTTACTTTATACCACTTGTGCTCCTCATTTTCTTTTTTCCTCGTCTCGTCGCGCCGCGGCCCTTTTCCTCTATCACCAGGGCTGACCTACATCGTGTCGCGTCCTCGCAATTGCAGCGGTGCAATTGCGACGCGAAGCCTCGTCCGAAGAGTACATCGTGTCTGCTACACGCTCTGTAGTGTCTCTTTCGAAAGCTTCTATCTACACCTGGCCCGTTCTCGAGTGGTCTCGAACCAGGAATCACGGGACATAATGCAACACGTATCGCAACGTTGCATGGACCTAACAGCATGCGCTGTTACATGCACTTCGAACCATCTATTCGCATCCACTTTATGATCATTAGGCTTCTGCTGGACATCATGTCCGTTTCTGAAGTTTACTTTTTCAATGGAAATTTATTGATCACATTTTGTTCGATTAGATGAGTGGTATATAAAATGTTCTCATTAGACAGCTTATATTTGATTTGAATAATTTATTGTGTAAAAATATCCGCGGTATAGTTTTCTCGTATAATGTTACACGTGGAAAACTGTTAAGAATGGTGGTGCATTCTTGCTGGCCTGAATTCATCTCAGGTATTTGGCAGGAGTTCATAACGGATTTTTCACAAACCAGAAAATGTGGCTTAGGCGATGACGCGTCGTCACCGAAGGACTGAATCTCTTTCGGAAAAATCTCTCGGTATTCTCCGATCAGGCGAAAAGTGGAAGACCTGTTCCTTCTTCAGGATCCCAGTTTCCATGCAAACTTTACTCTTTGGAAATTCCTCTATGCAAAATTCCCGGTAGAAAATTTAATATGCGCTTGGATATCATCCTCTCTCCCTGAAAATTTCCCAAGAAGATATTGCATTGTTGTTAAACAGTATCTCGGTTGGAATTTGAAATAATTTCCCACATCCAGTTTATGGTTGTCAAGCAATTATCAACAAAAATTAATGAAAACCTCGGAACTAAAGGGTCTCGCAGATCTCCTTTGTTGAGACAGGAAAGCAAAATATATATATACATATATTATATATTTTTATTCAATGGGTTACAATTTTTTATAAACTTACATCGCATTGAACAATTTTCACAATTATGTTAAAATTAAATCATCGTTGAATCACTTCTCTTTGTCGTTTTCTAAAATAAAACTTGCTAACAGAATTCAGTCGTTAATCTAAATCAACACTTCCGTTCGAGTATTGTTACAACCTAGCCGAGTATTTAGAAGAGAAAGAGTAAATGTTAGCAGTTCCAACATTTTCCGCTGATAAACAATAGGGCCGGGAGCAAGTGGAGGGGTCCAGCCATTATCTTCGTTAAATACCCTTAATTTGCAGTTCATACACTTGGAACTCCTCTTGCTTTCAGAACTTGTTAGTTGATCTTTTCAGATTAGGACCGTACTTCAACCGAGAGCTTATTAAACTTGTTGAATGGCGAGAATTTTCCGGGGTTTCAAAGTTATGCGAATCATCTGAAAATATATAAACAGTTCTGTAAGTTTCCGAATTCCACTAATTATATACTGTACTAATTATTCCGCCAAGCGTTCTCACAATCTTTTCGAATTTAGTTTCTCACAAAACTTTTGCGAAAAGTCTGCGAACTTACGCAGTTTTATCACCTGCTATCAATGCGCGTTAAAAAGTTGCGTTCACGTCCAGAACGGACGCCTATTGTGCTTGAAAAGCGGGAAGCATAAAGTTATTTGAATTCGTCGAAAGAATTTTGTTCGTTGCCACTAAGTAATTATTAACAGATCCAATATTTCACTACGATTACACAAGAATCTAAAGTAAGATGACTGTCAGCCATTTAATTCGGTGTTTAATTCTCGGACCGGTTTTAATCTGCTTGTCACTTCTCTTCGTTCCCTGCTCTATTACTTCTCACGAGTTCGCAAGAGCACCTGTTGAGTGTAAATCTGTTAGCTGCAACAAAACAATGAAAGAGAGCGCACAAGACAACCAGGATATGGAATACTAACAATTTTAATATCTTCATTCACCTAAGCGTACGCCTGTAGTAAAATCGTTCACTATTTAAGCAGAACCAAAATCACATTGAGACTTTGACAATGAAATCTTTTGTGAAATCGGACAGAAAATTTGGTCATTCTATTATAATTTTTTAATAAATAGCTTAACATCAGCTAATCACAAAATGCAGTGAATCACTTATAATTAGTTAGTTTTCTGTTGGGAGCAAAATTGAGAGAATCAAGTACACCGGTGCAGTAGAAATAGAGGGAAAAAACTGCGTAGGTAAATAACTATAGTGCATTCACAGCGGTGGGTTTTAATTAGATCAGATTGTAGCCGTTCGCCTGAGAATTGTAATTTGCAATCAGTTGCTACGCACCGGCGTGTAATAAAAGAGAATCTCGAAATAATAACGCTGGTAGCGAGCGGAGGCTGGAGTAGGCCGCGTGCAGAGAGAAATGCATGGAGGGGTATTAAAGGGTAGGCCAGGAGGCGAGGAATACGAATGAAACCGTAACGAAAGCAGATCGTTCCATATTTAAACAGTCGAACGTAACGGCGATAGGTCTTGATTTCAATTTCTTACCGGGAGAACGGGGATACCGTCTTTCTGTATAATTACGTGACCAGCGGCGGTGCTGCGAGGCGATTCACAAACGAGCTGGTTTAAATGCACGCTCCGATGCCCTCCTCGGCGCACCCTTCGCAGTTTTAATTATTCATTCCCGCTGGTAACGAGACCTCCGTTGCTTCGTTCTTCGTCTAATTCCTTTAATCGTGTTTAAAGCTGGTTTTGCAACACGGAACCCGTGATCGATCGATNTACCGGGAGAACGGGGATACCGTCTTTCTGTATAATTACGTGACCAGCGGCGGTGCTGCGAGGCGATTCACAAACGAGCTGGTTTAAATGCACGCTCCGATGCCCTCCTCGGCGCACCCTTCGCAGTTTTAATTATTCATTCCCGCTGGTAACGAGACCTCCGTTGCTTCGTTCTTCGTCTAATTCCTTTAATCGTGTTTAAAGCTGGTTTTGCAACACGGAACCCGTGATCGATCGATCCATTCGTTTCCCTTTTCGTTCTTCTGTTTTTGGTGATCTGAGAGGGGAGACGATTCCCGATCTCAAGATCCCATTCCCGGGATTGTTCATTTGGTCATCAAATAAAAATGCCAACATCTTTCTTACTTCGTTTATTAATAGTCACGTAGTTTCATTCATTTTCATGACACAGTATTTATAAGCACTTTTAAATGCGATTTGCTAGAATGAAGAAAAGAATGATGATATTACACGGATTTGCATAAATATAATTAAGAGCTTGCGATATGAAAGAAGGAAGACGATTTAGATCTCCCGCGTCGCGGCGGAGCCCGCGACGCAACGCGACATTTTCAGTCAAAGATAAGCGCGGCAGACCGTAGTTGGGAATCCTTGGAGGAATTCGCAGTGAATCAAGCGCGTCGCCTTAATTAATCTTACTTTATACCACTTGTGCTCCTCATTTTCTTTTTTCCTCGTCTCGTCGCGCCGCGGCCCTTTTCCTCTATCACCAGGGCTGACCTACATCGTGTCGCGTCCTCGCAATTGCAGCGGTGCAATTGCGACGCGAAGCCTCGTCCGAAGAGTACATCGTGTCTGCTACACGCTCTGTAGTGTCTCTTTCGAAAGCTTCTATCTACACCTGGCCCGTTCTCGAGTGGTCTCGAACCAGGAATCACGGGACATAATGCAACACGTATCGCAACGTTGCATGGACCTAACAGCATGCGCTGTTACATGCACTTCGAACCATCTATTCGCATCCACTTTATGATCATTAGGCTTCTGCTGGACATCATGTCCGTTTCTGAAGTTTACTTTTTCAATGGAAATTTATTGATCACATTTTGTTCGATTAGATGAGTGGTATATAAAATGTTCTCATTAGACAGCTTATATTTGATTTGAATAATTTATTGTGTAAAAATATCCGCGGTATAGTTTTCTCGTATAATGTTACACGTGGAAAACTGTTAAGAATGGTGGTGCATTCTTGCTGGCCTGAATTCATCTCAGGTATTTGGCAGGAGTTCATAACGGATTTTTCACAAACCAGAAAATGTGGCTTAGGCGATGACGCGTCGTCACCGAAGGACTGAATCTCTTTCGGAAAAATCTCTCGGTATTCTCCGATCAGGCGAAAAGTGGAAGACCTGTTCCTTCTTCAGGATCCCAGTTTCCATGCAAACTTTACTCTTTGGAAATTCCTCTATGCAAAATTCCCGGTAGAAAATTTAATATGCGCTTGGATATCATCCTCTCTCCCTGAAAATTTCCCAAGAAGATATTGCATTGTTGTTAAACAGTATCTCGGTTGGAATTTGAAATAATTTCCCACATCCAGTTTATGGTTGTCAAGCAATTATCAACAAAAATTAATGAAAACCTCGGAACTAAAGGGTCTCGCAGATCTCCTTTGTTGAGACAGGAAAGCAAAATATATATATACATATATTATATATTTTTATTCAATGGGTTACAATTTTTTATAAACTTACATCGCATTGAACAATTTTCACAATTATGTTAAAATTAAATCATCGTTGAATCACTTCTCTTTGTCGTTTTCTAAAATAAAACTTGCTAACAGAATTCAGTCGTTAATCTAAATCAACACTTCCGTTCGAGTATTGTTACAACCTAGCCGAGTATTTAGAAGAGAAAGAGTAAATGTTAGCAGTTCCAACATTTTCCGCTGATAAACAATAGGGCCGGGAGCAAGTGGAGGGGTCCAGCCATTATCTTCGTTAAATACCCTTAATTTGCAGTTCATACACTTGGAACTCCTCTTGCTTTCAGAACTTGTTAGTTGATCTTTTCAGATTAGGACCGTACTTCAACCGAGAGCTTATTAAACTTGTTGAATGGCGAGAATTTTCCGGGGTTTCAAAGTTATGCGAATCATCTGAAAATATATAAACAGTTCTGTAAGTTTCCGAATTCCACTAATTATATACTGTACTAATTATTCCGCCAAGCGTTCACGATCCGACGTATGATTTTCACTAATTTTCGTTGTTAATATTTTCTCCATCATCTATATGGAAATGATTAACATTTACACATTGTTATTAATACGTATAATAAAATGTAACGATACCAATGATATTAACACATGCATATGCAATTAACTCCGTAACATCGGAGTAATTAATACGAATTTGCTTTTTAAATTTGTATCGTGCATTCAAATTGCATTGTTTTATCAGGAGATATTTAATCTGTAAATAAATCTCACGGTTAACGTGTTTAAATCAGTATATTGACAGAGCAGACATTAATAATGTATTCGCGTGTCAATTACGCATCAAACGCAGTGCTTCGGAACGTAATTCAATCCGTAGAATGTAACATTGATAAAACGGACTTAGTTTCTTGTGACAATCAAATACATCAAATCTCTTTCATTTCGTGTATTAACAGGAATAAAGTACAAAATTTGTTGAAATTTGTACGAGTGTAAAATTTGTATAAGGATCGTAATTTATATAGTTCGGTTTTAGTATTCCGTATATTTTTATTCGCTGCACGCAAGCTTTGTATTTTTCGTTGAATTGTTTCCGCCGTTTAGACTTTGTAAATGTTTCATTTTGCATAAAAATCCGTGGTATATTTAGAAGGTGGGACGGCAGAATCACATGAAACTTTAATTCCTACCGTATCGCGTTGTGGCTCGCATATGGTTGACGCCCGTTTTTCGTTCCCTTTTGATAAGGAACAATTATATTGGCGATAGTCAGAGAGACGCCCCTCGCCGGCTCAAACATACCGGGTGTCTCGAGTGGTCGCCGTGGTACCATCGAACGGGAAACAATGGGCTCTCTTATGTTCGCTCCTACTGCCGCCCTTGCGCGGTTCTTTGTGCCAGCAAGAAAAAAAAGAAAAAAACGGGCTAAATGCGCCGTTGCACCCGGGCTAACGCACACCGCCGCTTTATCAGGAACCACCGTCGTTCTCTTCCTTCCTTCCTCCTTCCTTTTCTGCCGCTACCCTGCGGCGATTTCCTCGGGTTTAATTCGTCACGCGCGAAGAAACGTGCCGTGCCTGACGGACAATTAAATTTTCGAAATCTCGGATTCTCGGCCGGAATTTCTAATCGGCCGCCGAGCATTCAGATTTACCATGCACCCTGCACTGGCCGTCGTATAAAACCAGTACGCCGTGCTTTTCTTCCCGTACGATGTAGTTTATTCGTTTTTCGTCGAGACAAAGTACAATTACTCTCCTCTGGCGGAATGCTAAAAACGAATGTCGACAATTTTTCCTAAAATAAGTCAGGCTAATGATCCAGTATCTGTAGAAAATGCAAATGACACAAGGTTTAATTCTCTCGTCTCTAAACTTGTATGTTGGAAATTTGTTCAATATTTTTCTTCAGGTTTATTCCAACATGTTTCGTAGTATAAAAATGTAAAGCAGGTTTTATTTTGATAGTGTCCTGAGCTATTAAAAATTTACATAACAAATTCGGCGGCCACCAAATTGCGACCATAAAAAATTATTTATAATGCAACTACGTACGATATTTTTCATGCTTATGCAAAAGTGTAAGAATCTAAAACAGGAAATGAATACTTATAATAATAAGACTAATCGTTTGGGAATATCGTAGCAGATGTTGCTACGAGTTTTCTATTGTGAAGAGACACGGAGCATATTTCTCTCGCCGTGCACTTATTCTACATTTCTGAGACACCATGTTTCAAAATTTGCATTTATATGTTCTACATTGACTATGGAATGATATTTCCAACGGGACCAACCCACAAAGTGGAATCTCAATTTTATATATTGATCCCCCAGAAATGTAAGACTCGGATGACGAACTAAGGATTATTACAAACAGGAATTTGGACCAGCTTCGCACGTATAAAAGACAGATCTTCATATACAAGATAAAACATTTGTCAATTTCAAATCGAAATTGAGATTTGTTTTATCCTCGAATAATAAGTATATGTATTAGACTTTTGATGTTCACATTTTTGCATATTACATACTTTCTCTGTGCAACCGGTCAGTTTTCAATTAATTTATTTAGGTTTCTGCTTTTTTCTTGTAAATGTCAACCATGACAACAAAAATGAGTGTGAATATTTTTCTACAATTTTTTAGATAACAATATTATATAATTGTTTTAATAATATTCATTGATTACTTTTGCATCCCACGTGATAAGACTGCCTTGAAACCGTGTAACAGTTTAACGGATTTTTCCCTGGCGCGCACAAATTGCTAGTGATTTAAGGATAACCGAGATCCCAGCAAGCGGGTTGTTCCATGAATAGGATATTAGGTGCCGATCCATGAATAGTCTTCTGAAATTATGCCGGCATAATTCTTTCCAGCGACACGACGATAAAGGAGGAACGAATACGGAATATCGAAAGGAATCATTTTCAACGTGGTATATATTAGCGCCGCGAAACTTTTGCTATTTTAAAGGTGCGTCGCGTCGCATCTCCTTTCACCAACTTTAAAGTCGAACAAAGTGTATCAAGAGTTTTCAACAGTTTGAACAGCTTTTATTCTCTAACATTTAATGTAAGATCTTATCATTTTCATTGTATTTTCATTATTTATCGTTGTGTCAAATTAAAATGGAAGAATGTTAAACATTAGTGGATGACATTTTGGGAATGTTAGGTGACTGATATCCGAATTCTCATTACGCAGAGGTCGATGAGTTTGTTGCGAGGCGGTGTTTATGCCAACACGGTTCACATAGTATGGAAAATTATACTGTTTTTTAAAACTGGTGAACGTGTTGATTTCTGTAAATTTTATTTATAATCTCAAAAATTCGGAACGAATTCTTGATATAATGGAATAATTGTAAAAAGGCCAAGCAATGCCTTCAAGCCTTGCAAATAAAATAAAACAAAGAGTCGATCTTTGAACAAGGAATATCTCCAATTTCGAAATTTATAATTGTATATAATCGTCTGTTAAAAAATCTACTAGTAAACTCGCGCCTCTCAATTCTCGATGACACGTGAAACAAGTTCTAATAAAACTTTTTGATAATTGTCTCTGTGCGTGATCGATGTAAAAAAATTTCATTTGAACAAAATCAATTCGTTCTTTTTAATATCATCGGTCTTCTATTAATTTGGACTCGGGATATCAGAGCGCGTGCGTTGAAACCTTCTCCCACCCCCGATTCGAGTAGACAGAGCCAGCGTAGCGTAGGTCTGGCTTTGCCTCAGTATTCCGCCGCGTCTCGTTTCGTGAATGTCATACTGGCGGCGTTTCCTGTCCCTTACACATTTTTTGGTGTCGATGAAGGGGTTTCCCGCACCCCATAAATTCAGTGAAACGATCTACCCAGAAGAATCATGGATCAGCTTTGTCCGATCGTCCTAATGGCAAGTTTCCAATTTACTTCAATTTCAACCTTTTCTCATTTCAATTAAAAAAAATCTATGCTGATGTAAGATTTTTTCATTTTTTCATTTTTACTATTAGTATCAGAGGGTGTTCAGTAATTATTGAAATACGTAAATTGAGAATTCTTGTTTCACCTTGAGTTTTCTAATCGTAGTTCGTAATTATTCTCTGTAATTACAAGGTTCGATAGTGTTTATTTATGTAGTCAGAAAAAATGAACACAAATCTTGTTTTGCGATATTGAATTCTATAAATAGCGAGGTCAAATAGGAATTCTATGAACAATCTTTACATATCCGTTGTGGTATTAGAACTTACGTCACCAGTTTCACTCGAATTGGTAAACGAATGATTAGAAGATGGAGTAATTAAAAGTCGTGATGATTTTCATAATAACAATAATTCTTCACTTCACTTAACAGGCTCCGTATCAAATATACATTAAATATTTTTGAATAGCAATAATTCTTCGTTCTCCTTAATATATTATTGTGAGAGAACGGATTCGTTGACATTAGAGTTTCGTAGGAACACACGAAGCCGCAGAATTGTACAGTAACGTTAGGGAGGAAGTAACGAACGGTTGAAACGATTCCCGTGAAATCGGGCGAATTGCAAAGTTCTGCTAGGGAAGCCTGTCGGGGAAAATATTGGCGTTTGGAGAGCGCGTGTATGCGGAAGGAAGTTGACGGTGCGCTTGAGAAATTATCGAAAGACTCTCCGAATATCGAGTAGTTTCGCGAATTTTTGCTTGCCAAGATCTATCGTTCACGGAAATTCGGTACACGCATGAGGGGGATCCGTCAATATCCAAAAAGTTCTAGACATATTCTCTACAATATTTATTACTATACTCTCCAAGATTTTATGCGAAATGAAATATTTTTAATATCGATTTATTTCATATTTTTCACAAATCCATTTCTTCTATAAATGCATGAAATCCAATTTCATAATAATTGAATACATGAAATACAATAAAGAACTGATCCGTATTATTTATTAACAAGGGATGGTATCTCCGGATTTAAATGTACGTATAATACTTGCATGATATTTTATAGTAAATATAAAATCTTGAAACATATATAGTATTTTTAACTCGTAGGAGCTTATTCGAGGCGCTGAATAGAATGAAACAATTCTTTTTCTCTTATTTAAATGTAGTTTAATTAGAAAATCGTATTATCTGGAGCGAGTTTTGTTTTTGAAATGGCTGACAGAAACAATCGCGAGGACGCCTTCATTGTTCCGCTTTCGCCCTTCCGTTTCGGATCTCGCGCCGCCGCAACTTCCGCCCCTCAAAAAACTCTACTTTTGTCGCCGGCGTAATCTTTCGAAGAAAGTTGAAACTCCGAAGCNTTTGGAGAGCGCGTGTATGCGGAAGGAAGTTGACGGTGCGCTTGAGAAATTATCGAAAGACTCTCCGAATATCGAGTAGTTTCGCGAATTTTTGCTTGCCAAGATCTATCGTTCACGGAAATTCGGTACACGCATGAGGGGGATCCGTCAATATCCAAAAAGTTCTAGACATATTCTCTACAATATTTATTACTATACTCTCCAAGATTTTATGCGAAATGAAATATTTTTAATATCGATTTATTTCATATTTTTCACAAATCCATTTCTTCTATAAATGCATGAAATCCAATTTCATAATAATTGAATACATGAAATACAATAAAGAACTGATCCGTATTATTTATTAACGAGGGATGGTATCTCCGGATTTAAATGTACGTATAATACTTGCATGATATTTTATAGTAAATATAAAATCTTGAAACATATATAGTATTTTTAACTCGTAGGAGCTTATTCGAGGCGCTGAATAGAATGAAACAATTCTTTTTCTCTTATTTAAATGTAGTTTAATTAGAAAATCGTATTATCTGGAGCGAGTTTTGTTTTTGAAATGGCTGACAGAAACAATCGCGAGGACGCCTTCATTGTTCCGCTTTCGCCCTTCCGTTTCGGATCTCGCGCCGCCGCAACTTCCGCCCCTCAAAAAACTCTACTTTTGTCGCCGGCGTAATCTTTCGAAGAAAGTTGAAACTCCGAAGCGATTCTCATAGATATCCCCCATTCGTGGTTGGATGATAGTTTTTTTTTTGTTTAACATCACTGGTGATTCCAAAGTTGATGACGGTCTTTTATTATAACAGGACTATTCAAAATTATTGAAATTATTCTATAAAGCAGAGAATTTGCTCAGCCGTATCGCAAATATTCTTTCTTTTTTTTATTACTGCGAATTACTACTTGATAATTATTCCGTAAAATCGAATTTCCCTGAATTATAATACAACGAGTAGCCATCTCTCTCACCTGATAAATATTCGAGTTACATGTCAATGTTCTTGTATAGTAAAACTTCGCTCAGGATATTTACTGCTGATGCAATAATTTTATGACGACTGATTGCATTGATTATTCATCGATCAATGTTTGTATCCAATTAACAAGTTTTCCGATATCGTTCATCGGACGGGGCACCGTGTAATGGCAATAATTACGTGTTGCGTTTGTGGTTTCCTGCATTTTGTTGTTTCCCGAGTTGCATCGCATTCGTAGTCATTCGATTACAATCTGCTGTTATCTTCCTTCCTCGATCGAAGCTTCAGCTTCCATTATTACTCAGATTACATTGAACTTTAATACGAAGAGAAGAGGATTTTTTATATTATGTATGCAAATGCATAAAATCTCTTGGCTGAGTATTAAACGAGGGGCAACTGTTTCCTTATGAAGGATCCCGGTGGAGGTACTGTTTCTACTTTTAATTAAGGAGAGAGCCTATAATAATTTCGCACAGATGCACTTTAATACCTACATTATAGATGCACTTCATTTTTGCACTTAAAAAGTAGTAAAAGTAAGTAATGAAAGATAATTAAAATATGGATTTTTATGGGAACAAGATTTATGGTATCAGTTCAAGTTTTATATAATATTTCCTTGTAGCATATAATTATCGGAATATAAACTGAACTCTCATATTTTTACGTCACTTCGTATTCGATGCAGATACTTTCTATAAATCCGCAGTGTAAAGATAGTAAAATCACAACAGAGTTTATTTATTTTGTATGTTGCATCGATTCCTCGCGATAAAAGTGCAGTTCGCTCGAGTCTTAATTCCTGTTTCGAAACAAAGAGAAAGAGATGACGACGAACGCGTTGCGTCCTGGAATGAAAGTTTGTCAGTGTTTAAAAAAGATTGGAAACTATCCGGTCGTTTTCTATCCGGAACAATTCGTTTCAGTCGGATTTCACGTAAAACCACTATCTGTGTTTTATTCGTTTCCCCTGGAAGAACCTTTTTTTTCGGCCTCCCCTGGCTTCCCTCCAGGGTCGAATAAAAATGTTCCATCGAGTGTGCTACTCATCCTCTTCGCTTTTACGTTCCTAACTGACACGTATACGCGCAATATTCTCCACGTATCTACCATCGTTTTTTCAACGCTCTGTTTTCCGCCGGACCGTATCTTAATTTTCTCGCGGAAAAAAGCAAGAGCCGCGTGCACGAACAGTGTGCACGTAGCACACAGAGCCACGTTGCAATCGTGATCTCGTCGCAAAGTTTGGCCCCCGCCTCATAACGGAAAACAAACCATACACCGCCGACTTGTTAGTCTAATTTCATTTAGCTTATTCTCCCCTCGTGTTTTCGTAACAACTGTGAACTCTAAATCTGTCAAAAAATTCGTGATTAAAAACGAGAATAATAAGTATCAAGAACATTCTAAAAATTTTAATCACTCGATCTTAAGAATTTGTAGAAAAAAATGGATCTGCGGTAAATATAAAAAATGCATGTGTGAAAATATGAGGAATATGGAAGTAATGATATAAAAAGTATTATTTTTCAAAGATAAGTGAAATCTGAAAATTATACTTAGATTATAATAGACGGATGGAGGGGTGATTTTCCGGCGGAAAATGATCGTCTAACTCATTTCCTACGAGATATTTGAGTTACGTGTAAAACAGAGATTTGCTCTTTGAATGAAAATCGAACTCGACGAGGTTTCCAATCAGCGGTATTAAACCCATTTCCCTATTCCCGTTTTATTTTCTGTGCATTCAACTTTTCAGTAAATGCACAAAACTCACAACTAGTATTTACCATCGAGTGTTTGCTCTCTATACCGCAGAAGATAACTGCTATCTAGATCAAATAACTCCCCGCAGTTTTATGACCGTCGTCTCTCGTCCGCTCTGCTCGATAACGATTTATCTTCTAATTAGCTAGAACTGCGCATTTATAGCGATTTTTTCTCGCACGAATATATTTGTTTAAATTCGCGATTGGTAGCGTTCTCTTCTCCTAAACGATCGGTGCCGATTAAAATACTGGGGGGCGACAGATTGAAATTGCAGCCTTTACATACGCGGATGAATAGGTATTGGCCATATCGGCGTTCATAAGTGCGCTCGCTCTCTCATATTTACGCTTGCCATTGTCTCTTGAGGGCGGACGATGAGAAACGGTGAAGTGGAAGCCTCTCTTCCCCGTATGGAAAATCGTATTTTTCCAACGTTCGTTCGGTTCAGCTCGGGATCTGTGAGGATGGCCGCCGCTTATGGATCGTTGTTTCACGTGGGAAGGCGCTACGAATCGTTCTTAGCTGAAAATACCACTTTCTCAAAGCGGAAATTCGAACGGAATACCCTACTGTAGGCACCTACTGCCGCATAAGAGAAAATAACGTCACCGAGAATCTCGGTGGGATAATGGAACGGCTTGAATCGCCCCATTTCCACTGCGATTTTTCGTCCCCGCGAATTCCATTCTTTTATTCTATTTAACTGATCGCGAATTTGTTTCTCTTTTTGTCCCTGGCTGGTAAGTGCAGATTCGCTGCGACTCTTCGGCCGTAATGGCCGAGCGAAAAACTGATGAAACCGATTTTAGTTCAGGAAAAGTAGGAATACTAAAAATCTTTAATAATCCCGATTGATCGGTTTAATTTTGAAATGATTTACTGAAAAGAGTCTGGTTGACGCGAAACGCGAAGAAAAATCATTAGGGGGGAAAGCTTTTCCATGCACGATGGGAAAAGAGAAAAAAGCCCGAGAGAGGTTTCATGGATGCATGAATCATGGCCGGCTGGGCTTCCGATTTTGAATCCATAGTCAGGCGGGAAGCAATGCGGAGGAGAGGGGCGAATGGCGGTCGGTTATTTCCAGGATGATGCACACGGCGTTATTTAGACGTTCTTATAAAGCTACACACGGCAATATGATTGCGAAGTGTGGCCATAATGTGCCATTCGGACGCAATCGATTGCCCGTGACTGACCTAAATACCGTGAATTTCTAATGCATCTCTCTTGATGCGCCGCGTATTCGCGATACTTCCGAAACGATTCTCATTTTTGCGGAACCGTAAAAAAAGTATCCCATAGCTCGGACGCGTCCTACGAACCATTCACTTTTTACGATTCGTCTCGTTTTACGTTCTATAACAATTCGTGCAAGACTCGACACCAGTTTTTTCTATCCAATTTTCGTCGCGTCGCGAGATGTGTTCGTTTTTGTCGAACCAGTTCATCGGCTACATCCATAATTCACACGTTTTGTAAAAAGACATTTACATGTTATAAGCGAAGTTGGGACACGCGATGCGACACTTGTTTCATAGTTTCCCATTATCGCGGCTGTTTTCCTTAAACGGTAACTTTTCGCGGGACAAGGCCGAATATAATCGCAGGGAGCACGCGGGCTTCTCGCAAGAAATCACGAAAGTCAATCTCTGGTAGGAATCCCATTAAAACTCGTCAGGTATCACCAAAGAGGGTGAAGTTCGAACGGCGCTCGATAATTCTCTAGAGTGTAGAGAGAGAGAGAGAGAGTTGGGAAACGAGAATCGAAGCTCGTGAGTTTCTACGATCTATACATATGTATATCGCCGAGGGGTGGCCGTCGCATTTATACGAATACGTAGCAATCCGCAAAATGTTTCACTTCTCAGCCTTTTAAAAGTAAACTCCAATAAAAATTCTTCCGTCTTCTTAGATTTTCGAAAAACATTGCGAGGGGGAACGTTTAAAAGGTCTGGGGATGAAATCGGCAAATATAATATCCTACAGTAATTAGACTTCGACGTTTTATGTGATTTGCCTTCGGCCACGTATTCACTCACCGACTTATTTCAAAATATAACAGCTAACGCCCCATATTTTCTTTTTCATTCGATTCTTTCTTTTGGTGAACGATATTGAAATCTGCCGGTGGTTGGAAACGGTCCAAAATCGAATGTGAATCTTTCTTGGACGTGATTTCCGGTTCGATGGAAATCTCAATTTAATTCGGCTACGGCGAATACAGACTACGAAACAGACTTCGCGATACTGAACGGGGTTACGTGCATTTTATTCGGCAGAGCGTATACGGGACTGTACGTCGTTACGTTATGTTCGTCCTACGGTAAAATTACCGATTCCGCGAGTTTCCTAATTTTTCTCTTTCATCGTCGATTTGTACCTACTTGTATCACGTCGTATCGTGTAGCTATAGAGCGTTGCATCATCGTACAAGTATTTACTGTCTATTAAAAAATCTGACAAATATATCAAATTATAAATTATACGCTAAATAAATTGAAAGACTGTAGCCCCTTAATTATGCATAATTTCGCGAAATTTCTGTACACCTGAATTCATGCCAAATGCAATTTGCCACTTTTTAAAACCCATTAGACAGACTTAAAATTTGTCTTTGTATGGCAATAAAGTTAAGTCTGGCTGAAAAACCAGGAGGACTGTGCCCATTGACCTCCTGCTTAAAATTGAGGCAGTAAATTGAAATGAATTTCGAAGTATCAGAAGTACAGTTCGTACGTACGTCGGAGCACAGTTGATACACTTGTACCACTTAATAATTACGCGAGCAACGATCTTAATTGGCTGAACGTTTTAAACGGATCGATGTTTTCCATTCAATCGGAATTCATTTTACTACTAATTGCCGAGTAATTGATTAATGCTGCGTACTAACTGTTTTATTCATTCTTGGTCAAACTATGTAATAATTCTGTTAACACAATTAAACTATATTGATTACATTCTATCGATTTCCATTGTCAATCTCAACGAGGCATTACGAATAATTTAAGACTTACTTTTACTCAAAATTTACAAGTGAAACGGAGGACAATATTCATGCACGCTATTTAGGTTTCATTTCTGTATTGATCTTCATAAAAATTTAACGTTCTACGAGGATTCGCTTTATGGAGATGGAAAACAGTTTCTTCAGTAGACAGCTTTAAAAAGAAAGTATATAACTTAACGCATCGACATAGGAGATGTAAGTGGATATTGTACTGAACCGAGCACGTTGCAGCCGACGTTCAATCAATTACTTGGTTCGATTCATCTTAGTTAAGTTTTTCATCGACGAATTAGTATTGGGATGCCATTAATCTTTCTCGGAGCTACGTAGGAGGGACAAGTGCTTTGTAAGCTGAAGTATATCACCAGTACATCATTCCAAATAAATTTTTCAGTTGAAAAAAATATCTCAAGCATATTTATTGTATTATAATATAAATTATATTAAATTGTAAATCAATTCAGAACGAACGAATCAAATTGGATATATGAATAAAATATATGTAAATCATTCAGAACGAACGAATCAAACTGGATACATGAATAAAAAATATTTGTCGGAAACATATTTTTTCAAGCGATATGAACATTTTATTTTTAATATAAATTCTTTTAATTATGTACATTGAATGATTCTAAAATTATGATTTCCGGTTTAATGGTTTTGATTTTCCAATCACGTAAACGAGAACGGCGTGTAAATCGAGCGTAAGAGTAATAGCGAACGGATAATATCTTAATTGAATTCTTCGGGTAAGACTAAATAATGCTCGACCTTTCCGACATCCACGTTTCCAATCTCTTCGCGGCGAACAATCCCAAACCTCGGCGGTCGACTTACCCGAGAATTATGTATTTATGTAAATGCAACACGAATTGTCTCTCGTGATTGGATACGCGGGTTAATTTCCCCTTTCCCTACCGCCGCCACCCATCCCCGTCTTCATCCCACGCGCATTCTGCTCTGCCCGCCGAGGCACTGATAATAATTAAACCCTTCTTTGTCCGGAACAAATGAAAATTAGACAATAGTTTGTCTTCTGATAAACATCTTACGATCGATACCTGATTCTAATTAAAAACAGTCCGCATTATAAAGAAAGTAAAATGTCCAAGATAAAATTGATATAAATCTATAATTATTTCGTATGACTATTCTTATCGATTATAGCTCGC
>SMSR01005682.1:144062-166447 GCA_019453355.1 Ceratina japonica | reverse complement strand
GAAGTTTGAAAAAACTTGTAGGTAATAATGTATAATATGTACATGTCCATTGAATATGAAAAAGGTCTCGAGGTGAATAAGAAGTGATACCTGTTCCAACTCCAACTACTTGCTGGTAGCTGTCTCGAATCCGAGAAATCATGTACCTGTGGTTATGTTATTAAGTGCTTTTTGTTGTTCCCCGATGAACTGGAAATGTAGCTTGTTATTCGTATACTGCGTTTTAATAATTTATAAGTGCAGTGCAATGACTTGCGACTGACATTTTACTATGCGATATCATTTACGATTCTCAAACTTTTCCTGTACTTATTTATGAGTTACGTGCGATTTGTTAGACTTATTATTCATACGTACAGCTTGGGACATGTATGACATGAACATCGTAATGTGAATCATACAAATGGCCAGTGCAATCTAATTTTTTTTTAGTAATAGTTAATAAATGGAAGTATCGGTATTTCATTCGTGTTCTTTATCGTAATAACTGGAAGGGAAGTTATTTTTATGCGGATGCATTTCGAAGAAAGTATTCAGGCCAATGTCGTGTGTAAATCCCCCCGGGTTTCTATTTTTATGGGAAACCCGTACAAGCGAGTCGATAATCACACCGTTTCGCGATCTCACGATATTTCCTAGTTTCGAGAAGGCAAAAATTACCGAGAAATGAGATCTGGGTGATATATTGTGTTAGTCGGAGCAAATAGACACGCGATTCATTGGAAACGCGTTTTTAAGTATTACCGATCTTAACTATGAAGAATTGAACGTTTTCCAGATTTGATGGAAAAAGCAAATATAGTAAAATCGTTTACGCAGTTCGTCGCTTTTGTTACACAATACTTATCGTCGACGGTCATCCAACGGTGACCCAACGCTCAACCTTACATCCGGTGTACGGATTTCCCATTCACCTCTCATCGTCTCTGAGGTAATAATAAATATTTCAACAAAACTGATAGTACTTATTTTTTACAAATAACCATAATATTTGAAATAAATTCGTATTGTCCAACAAACAAAGTTGACTCTATCATTTTTTCCTTGAAGGAAGGTTCGCCATTGTGTACAATGCATTATGTTTTATTAAGAAACAATTATACTTCGAGATACGACGAAAACAACGTGTTGTCGATAAGTCACATCGATTCGATCTATTGTAGACATAATTTTCACTGGATCATTACGTAAGAATTTAATCAGCGCCGAGATCAAGAGTTGCATGATCAGATGTTAACTGTTGTAATTATTATATACGTAAGATTCACCGCTAAACTAATGTCAATTACGGTATTACCGGAGTTTTGATCCATAATTATGAAAAAAAATCTCGACAGACGGTTAGACGAAGTAACATTCTTAATGAATATTCAAATTGGACCTTCATCATGAATAACTGGTTTAGCATTAGAAATACCGAAGAACACTACATGACTTCACTATACAAAAATCATAAATGTTTACTTTTAACAGATTTTCAATTTCATTATACAGTCATCCATAAGCCATAAACAAAGACATATAACTGATTCAGCATTAGAAATAGCAAAGATCATTACAAGGCTTCTTTCTACAAAAATGATAAAGGTTCGTTCTTAACAGGAGATTCTCAATTTTATGATACAGTTATTTATAAATAAATACAACTAACTGGCATTAGAAATACCATTAGAAATTAGCACTAGCATTAGAAATACCGAAGATCACTACATGACTTCATTGTACAAAAGTCATAAATGTTTGTTTTTAAAGAATCCTCAATTTTATTGTACTGTCATGTATAAACAAACAGAAATAACTGATTTAGCATTAGAAATACCGAAGGTCACTACAAGGTTTCCTTGTACGAAAACTATGAACGTTTATTCTCAACAGAAGATTCTCTATTTTATTATAGCAATTTATAAACAAAGACATCATCGAAAGAACATACAATTACACGAATAGATTTTGTCAATAAAATGCTGCGTACAACGTTGATTACGCTGTACAAATCCGGTTAGCGATGGCAGATGATATCTGTACACGTAATACACGTTAATCACCGTACGTTGTCTTAGCATCATCGACGACGTCTCGCCGCACGAGTTGAATCATCTTTCTTCCTTTTTTTTCTATTCGTTTTCGAGCGGGAAGAGCCAAGAGCCGCGAATCTCTCTACAAGCATTTCCCTTCTATCTGATTCACGGCATCGCATCGGCCAACCTCGCTTGACCATATCCCATCGGTATCAGTTTAGTCCTGAACTGTACGCCACGCGGATTGGTCTATCATCGGCACCGTTTGTTTCTCGTTGCCGTTTTTCCAGTTATCGCGAAGATGTGCAGTAACCTACTGACGACCGTGCTCGTGAAATTATCGCTAATTATCATAGCATTTGCGTTCGACGAAGAACTCTACGGTAAATAGATCTTCACACCGGCCTGTCTCCGCGGACTCAAAATAATTGTCCCGTGTCAGAATGACCGTCAACTTATTTGTAGACTCATTCTTCTTTGAAGCCTGTAATTAGGAGCGTTCGAACGCTGTCAGAGTTACGTGCACCTATTCACTTCCGCTTTAACAAAAAAAGAATGAGTTTCCCTATTCGTGTTTTGCGTTTTCGCGGTGACCAGAATTGCGATAGGCTCAGTTCTAGTCGAATAGGAAGAAGTTAGTCCCAGTGATTGAATATTTTTACGAGTGAATCAAGTGTACAGTGAGAGTAAAAAATAAACATGCATAATGCATAATTTCGTGTGGTACATCGTATATTATTGTTTAGGATAACATCTGTTGAAAATCAAAATTCAGAAGTTCTCATTTCGTCAGTCGCATAAGTCGTAAGTTCGGTATGTAAATTCACGAAATTCTCTGATTCTAGTCCGGTTTATTTAATTTCTACTTTTATTGTATTCTACATAATACGCATGTGATGTGCACATACATGTTGCATGTGCTCCGGTGAGGTCATCGAGTTGCGAATTTCTGTTTCTTCTCTTTCTGTTCGACGAAGGACTGTACGCGGATTTCCTTGAATATTGCCTGTTGTTTGGACAGAAAGGCGGGCTTAAAAACTTGAAATTCTGCTTCGGTCAAGAGAGTCCTCTCCGGCAAGTTCAAGGCGACGGCACGCGGAGCAAAGAACAGAGATTCGATACCGGGAAACGCGCACGTCTTTATAATGTACACCGAAAGGAAATAAACAGATCTTTTGTTAAGCACGAGTTTTACTGAACACTATGTAAATTTTTTCTCTAATGTTCTTTTTATATTTATCCCGATTGTATTACGAGTTCGTGCGAACCTTTGCAACGTCGTGACTGTAGATTCTCTTTGTTCTCCGCAGACGGGAGCCCGTGCACGTTAGAAAATGGAGTTCGTGGTGTTTGCAAGAAGTTACCCGATTGCCCACCTAGGATGGCCGAAGTGGAGGAAGGCAAAAGGAGCTCGTCTTCTGTGGGGAGATGCGGGTTCGAAGATTTCGTCGAAATTGTCTGTTGCCCGGTGAACGTTACGCAGAAAATATCGCGCCGTCCTGCTGACGTTGGTATGTTTCCTTATTATTTCAAACACAAAATTACTAATTCTACTAACAGGATAATTATTATACTTATAACAAAAACTTGTGTGCGATTTAAAGTTGGATTTTCGTTGATGTACCGCGTGTCATTATTATTTCTTATCGTGCCNCAATTTTGATGTTTTAGTCAAATTGATTCATTTCTGGCAAGATAGGTATATGTCCAATATCCGGTAATCTAGTATTATTGAAAACAGTCAAATAAATCATTTACTGTTTTAAAAAATGTTAACATTTTACCCAATAAACTAATTAACGATAAGACATTAAAGTGTTCGAACGAGGTATTGCGACNTTCAAGTATCATGCAGAAGAAATAAGGGCGTCTATGCTAAACATAATAGAAAATCTGCGGAAAATGTATTCTAAAAACAGAATATATATGTGAAAATTGTTTTGAATGGAGTTCCTTTAAAATAAAAGTTTTTTTTTTCTAGAATTATTGAAAACAGTCAAATAAATNTAACAGGATAATTATTATACTTATAACAAAAACTTGTGTGCGATTTAAAGTTGGATTTTCGTTGATGTACCGCGTGTCATTATTATTTCTTATCGTGCCTTATTATTTAGGACATACAATTATTATTTCTATTAATAATATAATTATTGTACTTATAACAAAAATTTCTTTGCGATTTAAAGTTAGATTTTCGTTGATACACTGTATGACATGAAACATTTTAAATAATTGTTTACTGAAGAAGTATACGCTTCGTAACTATTTTTGACGAACATAAGTAATGTGAAAGTTCACAGTTGTTTATGACATAATTACGTCCATCTACGGAGATTTATGGTTGTGTAAGAATCGCGACGCATGTACGTGTGAGAAACAGGCGTAATGGTTCATTCACACTTGCCAGATCATGGAAACGATTTTACAATAATATGATGTATTATACATATAATAATACGATGTACAATAAAAGGGAGGATAGAACGATTATCGTAAAACAGCTCATATCTTTAATGAAAGAAGTTGTGATGAGTAGACTGCAGATTTTTATGCAAAATTAAAATCTTAATACTCTATCATAAAGATTTACACATGGAGTATTCAGACAATTAAATTTATTCCAAGGAATTATTATATTGTATTTAATTGAATGGTTCTTATTAAAGTATGTAGAATTATTAAGACATCGACTGCTGCAATGCAATTCATAATGTGGATTTCTACTAACTGATCTGGAGATCGTCAGATATTTTCAAATTTAAATAGTCGACCATCTCTGCATATTTGTGGGCGATGAGTAAACTGACGTGTGCAGATGATAAGTCATTCGGGAAAAGTCCCGGGGCTTTTTTCTCCTTTCAATTACTGACTTCATTTGAGGAAAAAGGGAATTCTGCGTAGCTGAAATCTATGTTACCAATTCAACGAACATTTCTATTTTCTCATTAAATAGGTTTAAACCAAACGAAGAAATTATCACTTATTCCCTACTTACAATTAGAAAAATTTATATTTGTTTTATACTAATGTCAATTGAGATTGATTAGTATAAGAGTGTCAAAGTAAAAAGTTAAAGAATTAACACAGGATTGAAGTATTAACGAAATATAAGTCAAAAATTAATATTAGTATAATTAGGATTATTATTAGTATAATTTAAAAAGTTAATAATAAGAATCACGTATGGCTCTCTGAAATTATCCTGGAGTTGAAGAAAAATAAGAATAGAGCGTTTGACTGATCTAAACGACACGGTAACATGCTTTTCAGCCTGCGAGGAATACGATAAAGAGTTCGTATCAAGGTACGGAGAATCGGACGCCGAAGAGTTGACTCTTCACATATTTGGTGGGATTGAGGCACGGTCTGGTGAGTTCCCGTTCATGGTGGCCCTGGGATATCAGAACGACGATAGTAACGAGGGTACTAAATACAGCTGCGGGGGTAGCTTGATATCCTCTCAACACGTTTTAACAGCAGCACATTGTGTCAGCAATATAAATGAAGACGTGCCTATTGAAGTAAGTATTATTAAACGGACTTTCTTAAGAAATGCCTAATTAATAGAATAATAATTACTAAGGTAAATGTCCTAATTTTTATTCAGTTAAGCGTGTTTTCGCTATCAGCCGAACGCGAAAAACAAATTCATTAATATTATAGAAAAATATGTCAGTAGGAAATTGTAACATTTAATTTACAAATATTAACCGGATTTTAATGAACTGTTGAAGGTACGATTGGGAAACGAGAGTCTCAATAGCACCGCGGAAAGCGTGCAGCGAATCCCGATAAGCAACATAATATCTCATCCGAAATATAAACGCAGCGCGCATTATAACGACGTTGCGATTTTGAAGCTGAAAACGAAGGTACAGCTATCCAACACGGTCAGGCCTATCTGTTTGCAAACCAGATCGTTGAATCGTATGGTAGTTACACCGAGAACGTCTTTAGTGGTGATCGGATGGGGTGCGACGAGCTTCGACGTCGAGAATTCTGTTAAATTAATGAGGACGCCTTCTCTCAGGTATTGTAACACGAAATCTTTACATACAAATATTTATTATCATCGTGTGTGAGCGGATTTTAGACAATTATATAAAAATTAAATGTTTCGACTTCAATTACCAAACAAATGTTTATTTCAAATGCATCCTATGAAAGGAACGCATCCTAACAAGTATTTTATTTTGCACTGTTAAAAATATCATTAAATTTAATGCACTTTTCAAGAAAAATAATACATTAAATTTAAGTTTCTCGTACATTAAACACATATTGATGCAAATTTACCATAAATTTAATGAACTTTGAGAAAATTTATTGAATTTTGAAAAAAATTTAATATAGCGTTCATGAAAATTAGTGTTCCGCAATGAATATTTAATACAATATTTCATTAAACTTAATAAAAAAATACATGAACATTGCTTCATGCATTTCTTCATCAAATCCAATGAAAAATTTTTAACAATGTGCATAAAACTCCGCAGTTTACTTATGGACCAATAAAACTTCTCGAATGAGTAAGAATTAAATATGTACTAATCTAAACTTATTTGAAATTACAGTATCATGAGCAGGGAGGATTGTGCGAAGTATTACGACGGATTCCTGAGGTTGCCTCGCGGAATTGACGAGAACCTGATTTGTGCTATAGACAGGAACCAAACGAGAAAATCTGACGCTTGTCAAGGAGACAGCGGAGGACCGCTTTTAATGTTGACCGAGAAAGGCGATAGAGTGATTGGAGTCACGTCATTTGGACAGAGTTGCGGTACCAGTGTTCCGGGTGTATACACCGCCGTGTACTCCTACCTAGATTGGATCGAGGAGCACGTGTGGATAAAGGACAGAGCGGAAGAAGCTCGCAAGCTAGAACACCCGGGGCACGGAGTCGTGAAAACGGGATTCATTAATCTTACGATCACATACGAGTGAAATGGTTTCACTCACGAATTGTAAAATGTCGACGATGTGTGTATTCCTGATGAAAGTTTATTTTTAATGCGATTACTGTACGAAATGGAATGTTAATTGTACGAATCTTATCTAAACGAAGATTTGATTATCCAGATTATTTGAAAGACTGATTAGCGCATTATGCGATTTCTGAATCACTCATTGTTCTTCATTTCCTGAATTTTCGAATTCACTACGATTTTATTAGTATCTTTTAAAACCGGAATAACTGTTTTTATTTCGAACGAAACAACTTTTCGGCGCCTATAACTGAATTATTGATTGTATCCACATTAATGTTATCCTTAAAAGTACTATAAATTGAAAAGATTTTTGCATGTTTCAATGTTTGCTGAAAATGTGTTAAGAATCTCCATTTTTTTAAATCCTTAAGGTAGCTAGTTTCTTTCTTATTGATATTACATATATCTCGAAATGACCTGTTTTTCCTACCATTTGATACTCATTATCCGACGTTCTTATTATGAAAAAAATGTGCCTTGCACAAAATTTATCCAACGATTGCATTTTGTTAAATCAACATAATTTTTTATGATATGAGTATTCTTCGACGTTTAAAAGTGACTTTTTTTATCGTTTTGAATGAAGTTATATTTGCGAGTCCTGTGTCGATGTACATCGTGAATGGTTAAAGAAGGTGTGAAGGCGGAACGAAAGATTGATGTAAACATTAACAAAACCCTCTTTTATTTATTCACATTCTGTACAAATGTATTTTACATAATATGTTACTGTGCCAACTTAAGTATCGGGCGCCGATTTTTAATACTCTTGATATAAAGTACAATTGTTACAATCGAATGTAAACGATCTTTGAAATAAAGTAGAAACCTTTGTTAGAAAACATGAAGAAACGTGTTATTGCACTTTTCGGTACAGAAAAAGAAGTTAAGTCCCGGAAGTAAGATTCTTAGTGAAACATTATGGACGGAACAAGGGTCTCGTACCTTAAAATTGTTACTCTTTTAACATACAGTGATACCCTGACACATAAAAGCACACCAACACCAAGATTCAAAGCGATCCCAAGTAATAATTTTGCTGCAACGAGTTCTAAATTTACGAGTTCCCAATCGTTCCTTCGGGAAGCGATTAATATTCCGCGATCCTTAAAAATTATACGTGTATACTGCAATACAGTTAGACATAGAAATTCATATCTCCCGTCGAGGTAAATCTAGGACATCGAAATCCTTATTCGTTCGATGCACGTACATAACAATTATGGTACAGTGTGTTGCGTAGGTACATGCGCGATATAAGATTTAATACTGTTACGATTTCAGGTGCAATACGTAGTAGAGAGTACTTAGAGCATACATACTAGAGCCAGCTTCCGTATTCGTCAAAAGTATAGAGTAGGCAGACTCATAAAAAGAGAGAAATGCAATTTATCTACAATGTAGATTTTACATGCCGCGTTTTTTTCGCAGCACCGGATTCACCTGCACCCTTTCTCTATCAAATTGCTTTGCTATCTCATTGCTTATTGGTAAGTAAGACAAGTGAGAGGTACCATGCAAGTAAACATTTAACTTGAGAAGCTGCCTCCAGTGGTACATGTATGTTTTAAGAGAGAGTATTCAATTTACAATCTAACAAACGAATTCCAAAGAATTTCATTATTCCACCGAGTTATTCGTCTGTGACGCTTGTGCGTTTCAAATGAAATTGATCGGGAGTCGTTTCGTCGTTCACTATAATACCGTAATGTCTTCCCATTANCGTCCATCTACGGAGATTTATGTTTGTGTAAGAATCGCGACGCATGTACGTGTGAGAAACAGGCGTAATGGTTCATTCACACTTGCCAGATCATGGAAACGATTTTACAATAATATGATGTATTATATAATAATACGATGTACAATAAAAGGGAGGATAGAACGATTATCGTAAAACAGCCGAGCTGGTGTCTCTCATATCTTTAATGAAAGAAGTTGTGATGAGTAGACTGCAGATTTTTATGCAAAATTAAAATCTTAATACTCTATCATAAAGATTTACACATGGAGTATTCAGACAATTAAATTTATTCCAAGGAATTATTATATTGTATTTAATTGAATGGTTCTTATTAAAGTANATCTCCCGTCGAGGTAAATCTAGGACATCGAAATCCTTATTCGTTCGATGCACGTACATAACAATTATGGTACAGTGTGTTGCGTAGGTACATGCGCGATATAAGATTTAATACTGTTACGATTTCAGGTGCAATACGTAGTAGAGAGTACTTAGAGCATACATACTAGAGCCAGCTTCCGTATTCGTCAAAAGTATAGAGTAGGCAGACTCATAAAAAGAGAGAAATGCAATTTATCTACAATGTAGATTTTACATGCCGCGTTTTTTTCGCAGCACCGGATTCACCTGCACCCTTTCTCTATCAAATTGCTTTGCTATCTCATTGCTTATTGGTAAGTAAGACAAGTGAGAGGTACCATGCAAGTAAACATTTAACTTGAGAAGCTGCCTCCAGTGGTACATGTATGTTTTAAGAGAGAGTATTCAATTTACAATCTAACAAACGAATTCCAAAGAATTTCATTATTCCACCGAGTTATTCGTCTGTGACGCTTGTGCGTTTCAAATGAAATTGATCGGGAGTCGTTTCGTCGTTCACTATAATACCGTAATGTCTTCCCATTACATTTCATCGCTGAGAAATTCCGTGCGAGTAAATTCAGAGGAAATATACGAAGCAATATTCCCGGATACATTTTCTGAATAAGGCGTCTGCATAAAATAGTTTTTCTCTCTATTGTTTACATTTATTCATTTAAATAGCTATGATAAATTGTAAATACCATGGACATTGTAATTATATATTATTATTGAAGATAAATTGAAAATATATTTAGATCTTTTCAAAAAGTGTACAGGGACTTTACGATCGTCCTGTATTTTCATCGAAATAATTAATAATAAGTACATATCGAGTTCCCATTACCCACAGAAACATTTCAGTTCTTCAGCATCAGATCTTTTAAATCATATCGAGAAGCAGATTCTGCAAGAATGATCTAAGGGTATGATTAAAAATATTTGCAATTAATTGTATTACTTAATACATCCTTCAAAAAATTGACTACTGATACGTAGAATGATTTACACAATTATTACAAGTTATCTCGCAATAAACATTTTTCATTAAAAAAAAAATAATTTTTGTATTTTTAGTCGTTCCGGCATTTTTATTTCAGACGAAAGGAAAAGCTATGACTTGTAACAGTTGCGTCTTACGATGTCGAGTTGATCCTAAATAAACTAAAGTAGCACCAATTATCTCGAAATGACACGTTTCAGAAAGAAAATTCGTGTTCAGGCCCCATCGATAAAAGACGATCCCCGCTAGACTATCATCCGATTTCAACCCCATTTGGTGGCTATCGTGTACAACGATCTGAGCAGCTCTAAGGCCCTGTTGTCCGACGCGGACGCCTCGTCCTCCTGCAAGGAGTTATTACCATCCGTCGCGACATCCTTCTCCGATCGTCTCACGATATTCGCCGAACTCTCCGTGGTAGTTCGGAATTTTCGACTTTTCCTACTTCTGAACGTAGTCACCGGGGGTTCCGTGACCACCACCGGAGTAGTGTTTATCGCGTGATTAGTCGACCTGACGACTGGCGCGCTCAGCTGATTAATCCCAGCTACGATACTCCTGGACTCCTCGGAGGAGAACTCGCTGACAGGTAATTTAAGCAACGCGTTCAGCAATTCATCCTTCTCTCGTTGCATCGTTTTGTTCGCCGGATCGCTACAGTGCCGTATCAGAAGCAACACCAGCTGCCTGACAGTCTCGTTGCTGTCTACCTCTTTCATCACCCTCATCAGCGTGTTAGTGCTCGAAGCATTTAGTTTGCCGAACAGTCTATCGGCGATCTCGTTCTCCGTCCCGTTCAAGGTCGCCCGCGGCAGCAGAGTCGCCAAACTCTCCTGCGGCAAAGCCTTCGTCGACGTAACGGTAGAAGTTATGGTAGTCGTGATACTGGACTTCGTAGTGATCAACGGTCTCGGCGTCACTGTACGGTCAGCGGTGAACGACGTTGGTAGCAGAGAAAACGTCGTAGGCGAGTCCTTGTCTCTGGACAACCTCTGGGCTGGAGGTGGCAGATCTTCGTCGTCGATGAACGACTCTTCCGAACTGCTGGATATGTCTTCACCGACGGAACGCGTGTTCCCGTATTCCTGGCTGTCGGTGACGACGAACGTTCCTGAAGTAACGGTCGAACCGGAGTCTAGTCCTAGATCGTGATTGATCCTCTGAGGATCGACGAACACAGAGGTCTTCCACAAGTTCGTCACAATTGGCGACGAAGTCCAGTGATCGCTGTCCTTGGTCTCTTTTTCGCTTGACGATTCGAAGGATTCGCTAGAATCGGTGTTGTCGCAAGGTGTGACATCTCCGTTAGTGGTCGTAGGCACCGGTTCGGTAACCTTGAGCGTCGAGGTTTTCTCCGGTCTCTCGGTGGTCTCGTCCACGCGATTTCGAACGTTCTTCAAATTCGCGTGGCTGTTTCGCGAAATTCCGGTTGACTTCGACTCGGATAACTGCGATTTATGACGAGACGTCTTGCGAGGCTGAATAGTCGAGGTCTCATAGCCTTTTGTAGAACCGAGCGTCGTGGCGCGGGTGTTGTGCGCCGAGATCGGAGTGCTGGGATAATTCTCTGGATTCAAGGATGCCAGAATCTTGTCGTTATCCTTTCGAATCGACTCCAAGTAGGAATCGAAGTACGGAGGGGTCAATTGCTGTTCGGGCTTCTTGCTCGACGATTTCTTGTTCCAGTTGAAATTAACCATGTGCACGTGCATCAGTGGAGGCGAAGGAGTAGGCGAGACCACGTAATTGTCGCTCGCGGGGGTCATGGCAAATAATTTATCTTCGTACGATTCGGTGATCGTCGTGGCGCTGTTGTTTTGGAATCCACCGACACGATTCTGTGCCCCAACGTCTTCGGAACTGTCATAATCATCCGTTGCCGTCGATTCCACGTTCTGATTAGGAAACTTGCTCGAGTCGCTTCCGTACGGAGTACTATTTTGCTCCACTGTAATCGTAGTCTCTGTCGGAGGCAGAGTCGTCTCAGAATACGCATTAGGCGCGTTCGTGGTATAATCGAAGACGTCTTGCGAAGAAGATCTGGGAGTAGTGTAATAAGTACTCGGCAACGTGCTCAAAGTGTCGTAAACGCTTTCCGTAGTCGTGGGAGGTTCGATCGTCGTGGGATAAACAGTCGTCAGTTTCTGTCTGATGTCGTTAGCATCTTCAGAGTAATCCAGAACCTCGTCCCTCTCTCGAATCAACAAAGTGTTGTTTTCGTCGAACGGATAAATCGTAGTAGTTCTCCATTCGTCAATATCTTCCGTAGTAGGCGACGGCTCGGTAGGCCTGATTTCTGTGAGGACTTTCTTGAACGCGTCTGGATCCAGCAAATAGGCAGACAGAGCGTGAGTGAACACCTGCGCCAATTCTCGAAGCCTAGTACTGTTCGACCTTCGGAGGTCGTCCAACGATCCTCCACTCTGCTGGAGCTCCAGGTCATCCTCGTAATCATCGTATCCGTTCGAATTGTCCAAGCGATCCTCCATAGTCACGTTGTTAGACTCCGCAGCATCGTTCAGTTTAAACAAATCGGCGTACGAGTTTAGGGTGTGCTGCGTCAGAATGCTAACTGGTACCTTCACCGTTTGGTTGCTCTCTTTAGACTTCTGCACGTCGTCCACGGTTTCTACGGGAGAGTCGGTCGCTTCGTTCGAGTCGAAGTTCTCGGTGGCCGTGGAGAAGTACAAGGCCAACGAGTGGAGAGTGGAGACCGCCGGTGGTACGGAAACGTTGAAGGTCTTGTCGGTTTCCTTTAACGCGTCGGACAAACTGGGCACGCTATTCTCCAGGCTCTTCAGGGAGTTCAACATCCTAATCGCGTGTTCCCTTTCAGACAAACGGCCAGCGTTCGACTTGAGCTTGCTCAGCGATGTCGGGGCGGGGTATTTCAGTCTCGGTTTCGGCGACGTGTAAGTCGTGGTGTAAGTAGGTACAGTCGGGGTGTACGGAACGGGCTTGGAAGCGGTACTGGCGTAGTTCTTTGTAAAGGGAACGTAAGGACCCAACGTAGACATCACCTTGCCCTGTTTATACGTGAAACTTCTATCATAAGGACTCAAGTCTTTTTCAGTCACGGTGTTCGGTTGGTAAGCCAAGGTCGTCCTAGGCTTATCCGTGGTCGAGCTGATGAGATTCTGTCGATACCCCGGCGACGCCGTAGAAGGATTTTTACTAATTCCTCTGGTATCGCTACTGAATTTATTAAACTGATTGCTGTTCGTGATTCGAGTTACCGGTCTCTCGGTAGTACGTCCAAAACTGTTGCTGCGGAAAGACGCGGTTGGCGTGGGCGAGAAAGAATTGGTCGTGTACCTCTGCTGCGAAGAACTCGGCGTTAAAGTGTTTTGACGATACACTTCGGTAGTCGCGTACGAGCGAGTCGTCGAAGGAATCGTTCCTACTTTGACATTAGTCACTCTGTCAGACTCTCTGGTATTATAGTTATTCTTGTCGACGAAACTACTTCGAACGCTTGCCGTCTGCCTCGCGTTCCCACGATATTCGTAATTACTGTTCGCAAATTGAAGAGATTCAGTCGCCGGTTGTGTATCGACGTTAGTAGACGAGAAAATATTCTCCGTGGCGCTGTCGTCGTTGCACGGGACCGTAGTCGTCTCGAACAAGGTAGAAGACGTGTCGGTGTAAGGAACGAAATCTGGCCTCTGCGTGGAGACGTCGTTCTCGTCCTGCCTCCACGTGGTGGAATCGTAGTTCGGACTTCGAGTGCTGGAATCCCGATTAATGTACAGTTGATAATAATACTGGTGCGTATTGCCGGTGTTGTCGTTGAACCGATTCCCAGATCTCCCGACGAATGCCGCGCTCTCCGCGAATTGTTGAGACTCCTTTACAGGACTGGTGTTGCTCGCTCTGAAGGTCGTCGATTCTGTATAAGCCGGAGTGGGTCTGGTAGACGGGAGAGTACTGTTCCTCGTCAGACCTTTGAACTTTAGCCTCTTCCGCGCCCCTTTGTCGTCCCGTTGGTTATTCTGGTTTCTGTTAGCGACGTTATAATTCTGTGCCTTCTTCGGGGTACTGTAATATTCCTGACTGGTTGTCGGATGCCGGTTTGCGTTTCCCTCCTCGGTATTTCTGTATTGACTGAACTGCTTCGAATTAGAAGACTGTTTGGGTTGGTACCCGTTGGACTCGAATAGCTGATTACCCTCTTTCTGGGTATTCGATTCTTGATTGAAATTGTTGCTCGAGTCGAAGTGCCGGGACGGTTTCAGCCTCTCTCTGTTCGGTTGCACTTGATTCTCTTGCGGCGGCTCCTCGTACGGTTTGATCCTCCCGTTCTGTTTACCGTCGTAATTGAGATTCTGCACGTCGTAATAATCCTGCTGCTCCCCTTCGATCGATTGCTGGTAGTCTGGTTTCGAGGTCCGTGACTCGGCCCGCCGTCTCTCGTCTTCGAGGAATTGTTCGCTGCTCTGCTCGTACAGCTCCGCGGACTTGCTGCAGTCCACCTTGAACCACCAATCGCATATCAGCTGCGATTGTTGGAAGATGGTACCGTTCGGGCATAGGAACGATATTTTCCGTCCGTTATCGCAAATGTGGAATACCTGCAAAATACAAGTCGACGGAGGTCAATTACACGGTCTAACATAAAAAAGGTTCTTTCATTCTGTGCAATAGTCACTATACGTGATTTTTATTGTTAGAGTTTCTAATGGCAAAAACCAATCCGGAAACAGTGCAGCAGTTCTATCGTTTCCGAAAAATAGTGGTTTTTGTACAAATTTATGATTTCCGGGAGAAATTAGGTATTATATGAAAATTAGAAGGGCGAGAAAATTCATTTTTTGGCCGGTATTCATAGTCGTTACTTATTTTTGAGATCGACTTAAGCATTTGCTATCACTGTCTATCCCATATTTCCCGTCCTTGTTTCGTACAGAAAACACGGACTTTTGCCCGATTTATCCACCAGGCCATTTGATATTTCAGCCCATTTAATAAAGGTTGCTGCGTGTTCCATTTATGCTACACGTGGCCTGAAGATCAAGTTTAACGTGTACCAGAAATGATACACGTGGCAACGAACCTGTTAACCAAACGACAGAGGTGACTTTCTATAATATGTCGATTTAAACCACTTACTTATTTATTTACTTATTTATTTATTTATTTATTTGTTACACGGGCTAAAAAACTCTTATCTATAGGAATGTATGATGCATAATGTAAGAAAGTAATAAGTAAGAAATTCATTGTAACAAATAAAATAAAATTCGTCGCTTACTTGACAATTCGTTTCCAAGTCCGCGTAGTAACCACCTTTTAGGCCTCGGCAGCTAAACGAAGTGGCCGGAATCGTCGTGAGAGCTGGAAAGTCTACTCCGGGCTGTCCGTTAACGCCTAAATTAAAGGGAGCAGTCTTATTATATGTATAACTTTTTATTCGAAGTTCCCTCTGAGTCTCTTAAAAACCTGTACACATCATAGAAAAATAATAGACAGGAGAAAAAATCGCAGGAGTAACTACGAAAACAGTTCCATGCGAAGATATCATTAGAGTGCGAAGTTTATGCGTTTGTAGAAAAATTGTGTGTATTGGAAATATAAGGAATGTATGTAGTATGGAAAAATATGTGTATATTATTTAGCATTGGTGTCGAAATGTGAGAGGTACATGGATCTTAATTTGTTTTATTAAATCGATAGGACAAAAGTTTTATTTTGCANATCGACTTAAGCATTTGCTATCACTGTCTATCCCATATTTCCCGTCCTGGACTTTTGCCCGATTTATCTACCAGGCCATTTGATATTTCAGCCCATTTAATAAAGATTGCTGCGTGTTCCATTTATGCTACACGTGGCCTGAAGATCAAGTTTAACGTGTACCAGAAATGGTACACGTGGCAAGNTTATTTATTTATTTATTTATTTGTTACACGGGCTAAAAAACTCTTATCTATAGGAATGTATGATGCATAATGTAAGAAAGTAATAAGTAAGAAATTCATTGTAACAAATAAAATAAAATTCGTCGCTTACTTGACAATTCGTTTCCAAGTCCGCGTAGTAACCACCTTTTAGGCCTCGGCAGCTAAACGAAGTGGCCGGAATCGTCGTGAGAGCTGGAAAGTCTACTCCGGGCTGTCCGTTAACGCCTAAATTAAAGGGAGCAGTCTTATTATATGTATAACTTTTTATTCGAAGTTCCCTCTGAGTCTCTTAAAAACCTGTACACATCATAGAAAAATAATAGACAGGAGAAAAAATCGCAGGAGTAACTACGAAAACAGTTCCATGCGAAGATATCATTAGAGTGCGAAGTTTATGCGTTTGTAGAAAAATTGTGTGTATTGGAAATATAAGGAATGTATGTAGTATGGAAAAATATGTGTATATTATTTAGCATTGGTGTCGAAATGTGAGAGGTACATGGATCTTAATTTGTTTTATTAAATCGATAGGACAAAAGTTTTATTTTGCACAAAATCCGCAGCCTAAGTGTTATAAGTTAAGGATAGATAAAAATAATATAATCATCACTACCTGATATAGTTAATATATTAATATAAATCATGTCAACAAGCGATAATGAAATACAGTGAAGTCTATATACTATGTATATTCAAAGACATTACAAAATTGAATAACTTCCTTAATATTAGACTTGACGAATGATATCGTTTCTAGGTATTAGAGAAATTAATTTACCACATGATACATGACGAAAAATTAAAGAGAATTGCTATAGATCGAATTAAGGAAGATAAAAATAAATAGCACAGTTTTCAAGTTTTGTATTCGACTTTCCAATAAAAATTTATAGATCTGAGAATGTTATATGCACGTGGAAAGTATCATAAAAATCGGAAAAGACATAAAAAAGTTATACAATTTCGAAATGTATACGGATATTTATGGATTTTACTGAATGTAATATTTACATATACTTTTGTAACAGATTTGAGATCGTTCTTGGCAATTATTCAGTGTGGTCTTTACTCTTTTCGCATCGATCGATAGATACCGATCTCCCGTCTGATTTGCCCGGGAGAATCATTTGTCACATCGATCAATTTCGAAAGAATACCGAGTGGATGTGCGCGTTTTATTCTATTAGGCCAGAGGAAGCTGAAGGTGAAAGCGGTTGATGCAGTGCTTATGCAGTATTATTAATAATACCCGCTCCTTTGAGCCATTCCTTGAGAAGATCCGCGTTGCCGAAGAAGACTGGGAAATAGAGGCGAAGAAAGTACGTTAGTGACAAGACGGGAGAGAGTTAAAGAACGGTTAATTCAATAGGCGTTAGTAAAATGAGTTTAGCTTTTAGGAACCTTGATAAACTTGGTACTCGCCATTCTTCTCCGGTGCCAGTCTTTTCACTAGCTTTCTCAATGTCTCTTCGTTCTCTACCGATGCCCCTGTATCGGACAAATTCAACTCTGACAGGAACCCTGGCAGGTTTACATCTTTCTTACTATTTTCTGACTAGAAGTGAAACCAATAAAGTTTGATCAAACATCGTCAATGGTAAACAAATTACTATACTGCGGATTTTATACATTTATACAAAAATCAGATATGCATAAAATATAAATATTTTTATTTTAAATAAATCTCAAAGTAGATTCCAGTTTTTAATACAAAAATGTGAGAACAGTCAGTGAACACTGAACAAAGAATGTATACATATTTTTGAAAAGTAAAAATGTATAACTAGATTTCATTTTTTAAATTGGCCAAATATGAATTTTATTTTGCATAAAAATCCGCAGTCTGTTAATTAGTATGTCTATTAAATAATCCGAGGACACTACGAATGTATTTCCATACTGTAAGATGGGAACGTTAATGAACAATCATAATCACCTTTGTTTCACAATTGCCGACCATGAAAGTGACCATCGAACCTGAAACACCGAAGGATATGTAGTTGGTATTTCAACAAACGAGATTTACATTTCCTTGTAAAATGACGTTTCATCTTTTACTACGCGTCAATCGTTCAAATCGACGTTTGTGTAATGTGTGTAGTACATACATATTAATATATAGATTAAAATAATGCACTCAGAGAAACCTTGAGTACAGAGTATTGTGAAATTATGACCGTTCAGTGTAGATTTATGAATTCATTAATTTCAAATAGGAATAAGAAATCGTAAAGTGGAAACTGTATTACATGACGTACAAATGATACTTACATAAAAATAAGATTACTTCGAGGTAAGCCATTCCTGATAAATTTTTGTACATGATTCTGTAACACAGGAAGATTAGTTTTAAAAGCGTAACAAGATCTGCTCGCTACCAGACCCACACCAGTTTATACAAAAAAGAGTCCTTGTTATAGCCTCCCCTTTAATCTACCCTTGGTAACAATCCGAATTTTTCTTTAATTAATATACAAGGTAAAATAAATATCAAAGTACGAATTAGCAAACTATTTATTTCTCGTCATTTATAAAATCGTAAAAAGAATTATATAAAAAATATTCACAATTTTCCTTTCTGTAATTAAATATAATATGAAAAAAGGGAAATTGAATGATGAAATGATTGATCCCCGCGATAAAAAGATTGCCGAAACCCGGGATCGAACCAGGGACATTTAGATCTTCAGTCTAACGCTCTCCCAACTGAGCTATTTCGGCGGGTGAGAAGCCCTTCTTCTATAATGAAAAATACATTTCTTCGCTTTATTTTGATTAAATATCACGTTTCTGCATTTATATAAAGATTATTCTTCATTTCACGTTCCTGATTTAATGTGTAGTTATATTTCCTATCGGATGAGTCCGCGAAACGTGTTTTCAGTAAACGTCAAGGAGAAATTAAATCGTTTGCATAAGAGTTAGCGTTAGATATAATTTACAGTATAATTACAAAGTCATACAAATTACCAGCGAACATGGGTAAAATGTCAAGAACGAAATGTTCAATATCCGATAATAATCTCGTAAAATATTTCATGATTACTGAGCGAAGGCAATTACCTATCTTAAGTCCAATCTCTGATTATGCCGACTGAACGTCTTATTACTAGAATGCGGATTTTTATGCAATGCAAAACATCTACGGTACCAATTTAAGATTTAAATGGAAATCTCATCGTGCAAGTATTATGACGTGCAGTCAACTCTTGACTTCTTATCTTTTCATATATTATAATAATGTTCATTCTTCGTAATTTCTGAAGAGTTGATCTTTTATAAATGCATAAAGTTCGCAGTAATATCTACATATTACCACTGACGTAGGATAGACATATATTACTTCATAAGGTGAGAAGGAATGTTTTAAACTATAAATTTTTAATTGCTGCATTAAATAAATTCAATAATGTTGCTTGGAACTTTTAAGAAATTTGATTCTTTTTATATATCTTTATTTTTTCTGAATTTTTGTAATACTTTTTATTGAACATTTCTTTTTATTAGAAGCATTATAAAGATTAGGCCTTCGTACGTATTACTCTTATGAAAAGTAATGTTTTGTATCTTCAAAATGCAGGGACGGTGAAAAGAAACGTACATATTGATAAATAAATCATCAAGGAACATTTTCGTGTCTTTTCAAAGGCATCTCACCGACGATTTTAGAAAGTAACTAACAACTAGAACAATTTTGTACTCTTTCCTTAGGGTTGGATGATTTATAGGAGAGATTCCAGAGTTCTAGGAGATGGATTATTAAATAAAATAGAAGTCTGAATTAACGTATTATTTTCAAGATGTTAAAAAATTATCAAACATTGAATCGTTATGATGTCATCGATTTAAATCAAGCATAAGAAAATTTCATTTTTAATGATAAAAGTATACATACGGTGGTTCCAGAAAGTATTAAAGTAGAATAACATTTTGAACATTAGATCAAATAATGGAATTCTCTATTTGGAATACTAGAAAACGTAGTTTACACAATTTTTATTACTCGAAATCGCGAAGAGAAAATTACACCTTCCTAATGAGATCTATAATAAAAATTCCAAAAACAACCCGATTATATATTTAATTTATGCATGTACAAAATTCCGTAAAAATCGATTAATATTATTATACTATGAATTACAAATAATTAAAAATTAAGAAAATCGCAGATAAAATAAATTGAATAATGTTTCAATATGTCTAACATGTTATGTCTCCATTTGTATTTTTTTTACACATTAATAGGTCTTCAGAAAATTCCGTTGGTTGACCCAATATTAATAAAGAAATTATACCATTTCAAAAAGTGCAAAAATACTGCTTACGTCCATTGTATTACACTTTTTAATATGAATAACAAGAAAACATTTTTAAAGACATGATTTTTCAATTACTGTATCGAGAAAATCGAGTAATGTTCAGAAAATTACACGTTACAAATTAATCACATAATTCAAAGGATACTGTATAATTGATAGAACGAATCATTACCTACAGGCTTATAAAAACATATTGAGACACCAACTTGATATAATAAGACACTTAACTGGGATAGAACAGAATCATTATCGTATCATGACTCTCTGTCACGATTCAACGAGACCCGATATAATCCGAGAATTATTAGAGGTCTCTTCATGGTTGCAACAGTTCCGATATCTCATTTTTCCATCGGATCGAAGAAACGAATTAACCGAAAGGACGGGTAACATAAAATCAAATACAAATATCATCACGATTTCCGGTCGGCGATTCCCTGTTTCCCACCCATTAATCGTTAGCTCTGCGCATCAATCAATGACGGCCGATCGTATCGCCTCGACATCACCGAGGAAGCGTACCGCTCGATCGCGATAATCGACGTAGGTTCATATCGTAGCCGGTGATTACCCGTGAAATCGATTATCCTAATCAAATCCCTGGTCGTGGTAATGGGGTCTCTATTACGCGGCGAACGGAAAATGGCACGTCACGTAGGCGTATATATCCATCGGGCCGCGTGGTGTCCGTGGCTCAGTGACATTCAATCCGACATGAAGATCGAGCCAGGGCTCGTTGTCGGAAGAAACAAATCGCCGCGTCGTGCTCGTCCACCTCCACCGGCGCCGCTTCTTCGCCTCTTCTTTGTTGTCACGGGGCCGTGACGCAACCCCGAAGACGGTAGAGAACATCTTGTTCATTCTCACGGTTCACCGATTCACCGGACTTTCAAAATGATTACGGTAGTCATTAACTTGCCGGTTGGCATTTGATGCGACGCGCAATTTATGGTTAATCCCTCGGTCGAGCCGCGATGAGTATTATAATGACGTTACTTTCACTCTCTCTTTCTCTCCGGCGGCCCTCCTATCTGTCCCGATATAATTCACCTCGTTTTTACCCGACTTTTACACCGCCCGGCCGTCGGTATTACGCCCGTCGTCGATTGATATTAGACGTTTTACGAGCGCCGCGGGATCCACGACCCGACCGGCGACGATTTAAACGGAACTTCGTTTCTCTCCAGGAGTCACACAATACGCGAGAACAGAGTTTTTTTTCGGTTAACGATCTGTTCACACGACGCGACGTAACGAGCATTCGATTGTTAGGGGTTGTGTACCTGTACGGTATCAATTTTAATTACGCGCGGTTGCGGTATCGCGTTAACGAATCGCAATTTGTTCCTGCTGCTTCTTTTCCAATTTCCACGTCGCACGCGGTTATTCAACAGAAGGATTAGGATCCCCGTTTAACTTTTTTAATAGAAAAATCGCAAATTTTTAACAGAAAGAGCGATTATGTTTCTTGTCGAGGTATGAATTATTGCATAGGCGAGCGCATATATTTTAATAAGCTTTCCCGCTTCTCCGTCCTTTATTTAACGTGTCTTTATCTTAATTACGTGATAACTGAGATAAAATTACTGTATAAACTTTATCAGAACTTCTGCACTCGACGAAACGTTAAACGCACGAAGCGAGGAGAATGGTTATTGCAAATGTAGCTTTATTAAACAGTTTTTGGCGTTATGAAACGAGTCCACAGCCTCGCAACGATTACTGTTCTCGGGTAGCTCCTACTTGGCATAATTTTCGAAATATGCACGTCGAGTGGAGGGTATTTCGAGTTTCCAGCAATCGATCCCGAGGGTTTGAATTTCGAGCGGGGACGGGGCGAAGGCTCGCCGGCACACAAGCGGCGCAGGACCCAGGCGGATACCTGGCGATGTTGAAACAATAGCCGGCAGATAGCGAAACAAAACTTGGCTGGCGTCTTAACGAGCGCGTACTCGCATACGTACCGCACCGCCTTCCTCTTTTGTAATGCTAATTCAAAGGAGGCAATTATTTCAGGAGTAACTGGTAACCTTCTGGTTTCTCGAATGGC
>SMSR01005682.1:68533-143416 GCA_019453355.1 Ceratina japonica | reverse complement strand
GAATTTCGAGCGGGGACGGGGCGAAGGCTCGCCGGCACACAAGCGGCGCAGGACCCAGGCGGATACCTGGCGATGTTGAAACAATAGCCGGCAGATAGCGAAACAAAACTTGGCTGGCGTCTTAACGAGCGCGTACTCGCATACGTACCGCACCGCCTTCCTCTTTTGTAATGCTAATTCAAAGGAGGCAATTATTTCAGGAGTAACTGGTAACCTTCTGGTTTCTCGAATGGCGCGACACCGGGAATCGTTTCTAGCAACCGAAAGATACGCGCGAAACTTCCATCGCTGCTTCCAAGGAAACTTATGAGCCAGATCGTTCCTGTAATTATTATTCTAGTTCAATTAGGAGAATTAATTATCGTCAGATCGTGCAGGCGTTAAAAATAACTATAACGAAATATTGTTTGTCGTCTGGCGTGTAATCAATACCGTTTCTTCCTTCGACGATCTTATTGTCAGTTTAATTAATCATTATAGAGTACAGATTGAATCTATACTTAAATAGATTCGCAACACAGGAAGTTCTACTTCAGTACTTTCAATCCTTGTTTTCTATGTATTTAATTAAACGAACACTGTTGGAGAATATAATACATATAAACACATGGTTAATGTCTACGTTAAAAGAATGAGGATTTTCATCTAAAATAGAATAATTGTGGTAGCAGTGTGGAACATTTTTTGAAGGACAGATTGAATTTATATACCATTTACGTATTCGAAACAGGAAGTTAGTTTGCTACTTTCAATCCTCACTTTCTATATGTATATTTAATGAGACTAATACTGTAACACGTAGTTAATGTGCTCATCAAGAGACTGAGGATTTCTATCCAAAACAGAATAATTGTGGTAACAGTGTGGAACATCTTTTGAAGGACAGATTGAATTCATATATAATTTACGTATACGAAACAGGAAGTTATAGTTTGATACTTTCAATGCTTACTTTCTATATATTTAATGAAACTAATACTGTAACACGTAGTTAATGTGCACATCAAGAGATTGAATTAATTGACATCAAAATAGAATGTCTGTGGNAATTTACGTATACGAAACAGGAAGTTATAGTTTGATACTTTCAATGCTTACTTTCTATATATTTAATGAAACTAATACTGTAACACGTAGTTAATGTGCACATCAAGAGATTGAATTAATTGACATCAAAATAGAATGTCTGTGGTAGCAATATAAAATATCTGTTAAGGAAAAGATTAAATTTATATATAAATGTATTTGAAGCAGGAAGTTCTACATTAGTACTTAATGTGCATATTAACAGACTGCGGACTTGTATCGAAAATAGAATACTTGTAATAGCAGTTTAAAAATGGTTTAGGAGAATAGACTAAATCTATAGATAAATAGATTCGAAACAGACAGTTCTACTTTGGTACTTTCAATCCTCACTTTCTATTATGTATTTAATGAAACTAATAGTGCAACGTGTAACGTATAAATAGGTACGTAATATATTTTCAATAGATTGCGATTATTTATCGAAAATAGAATATCTCATATCTATGTATTTAATGAAAATAACACTGTAACACATAAGATATAAATAGATACCTACTGTACACGTCAATAGAGTGGAGAGTTTTATTAAAAGTACAATATTTGTAATCAGCAGATTTAAAAATGTTTTAAATAACAGATTTTTCTATCATTTAATTATTGCAATGTGCACTTTGTCTCTGATATTTTCTATATTGTTATACATTGCCTGGAGTATTTACATTTATTGTAGATTGACATTTCTTAAAAATGCATAAAATCCGCAGTCAATATTTAAACGAGTAGTAGAGATAAGAGACTTGTCACTTGAGAGACAAAACTGCATAAGATCGCTTAGGTAATAATGCACTATTACCTGAACCGTAATTGTGATTAAAACTAATCGCGGAGAGGATCAGTGGAACGGTACTTTTCATTCAGTCGCACGTTCGTTTCCGGTTATTTTGTTCGCTTTGCACGCTCGAAATCTAACGAGGAGAGCATCGCATTGGAGGTAACAATCGAATGAACGAATCGAGTCGCTAGATTATTATCGAGCGACCGCCTGCGTGTGCTGCGAGAAACGGGTTTACTTTTCCTGGTAAAGTTGAATCGGGAAAGTGGAGCTTACCTTTGGGAAGAAATTGCCCGATTAAGAAGACTTTTCTTTTAACTTCTAACGTTTTTAACTAAAAATTTCAAATTCAATCTAAAAATTAAAATAAGCTAAAAATTATATATACATAATTTAATATAATAATAATAATAATAATNCGAATCGAGTCGCTAGATTATTATCGAGCGACCGCCTGCGTGTGCTGCGAGAAACGGGTTTACTTTTCCTGGTAAAGTTGAATCGGGAAAGTGGAGCTTACCTTTGGGAAGAAATTGCCCGATTAAGAAGACTTTTCTTTTAACTTCTAACGTTTTTAACTAAAAATTTCAAATTCAATCTAAAAATTTCAAATTCAATCTAAAAATTAAAATAAGCTAAAAATCATATATACATAATTTAATATAATAATAATAATAATAAGAAGAAGAAGAAGAATAAATTGAAATAAAACAATTCTAACGTTCAATTTTGGAAAAAGCACAGAGAATTGGAAAATGAAAATCGTAAGAAAAATACATGCAGAAAATATCGATGATCTTGTGCTTTTTATTTTCGCTGTTCTTCGTGATTGGGAATCCATTCCATAATAATTATAACTTGAAAAACTCCCAACATCGGAGCTAATGGTCTCGAGGCACGTCAGCTGTACTCGATTATCTTATCAAGAATGTTGAAACCGTTTAATGACAGCCTTGCAACGAACTTACCTAGATAATAACAGGCCAGATTAGAATTTAAAATCAGCTTTTCTATCATTCGGTTCGTGATTAGATCAACGGAACTTGCAATTCATTTATTCGTCGTGTCGTTTAAAGAGGAGATTAGATTATCGTGTTACAATTATTAACGTCGATCTAGTAAATGAATTACGGTAATCGTTGAGGAAAATGTATTTTTCATTGGATATTTTCTCTCGTTCATTGTTCGATTCGTAAATTTGAAACAGACAACGAGATCTTTCTCCATTCGTTCAGCTTCGACGGGGCGAATAATGACGAAGTTAATTGCATGAATCAGCCGTAACGTTTTTTCAAAGCACTCCGTCACGGCGTGAAAAAAGAAATTTTCCTTACCATTGAGAATTTCAAGAGGCCGAAACCATCATTAACATTTTTTTATCTCATTGATCTTTTCATTTATTTATAGCACTTCAAGTCACCTTTATCTATAGAACTTCATTCTGTACAAAAAAAACAAATATTTATAGAGGCTTTATTTTCGTTTTCCTTTAGTGAACAATATTATAACTTTTCTATTACCAACGTGGATGAAAGATGGTCNTAAGAAAAATACATGCAGAAAATATCGATGATCTTGTGCTTTTTATTTTCGCTGTTCTTCGTGATTGGGAATCCATTCCATAATAATTATAACTTGAAAAACTCCCAACATCGGAGCTAATGGTCTCGAGGCACGTCAGCTGTACTCGATTATCTTATCAAGAATGTTGAAACCGTTTAATGACAGCCTTGCAACGAACTTACCTAGATAATAACAGGCCAGATTAGAATTTAAAATCAGCTTTTCTATCATTCGGTTCGTGATTAGATCAACGGAACTTGCAATTCATTTATTCGTCGTGTCGTTTAAAGAGGAGATTAGATTTTCGTGTTACAATTATTAACGTCGATCTAATAAATGAATTACGGTAATCGTTGAGGTAAATGTATTTTTCATTGGATATTTTCTCTCGTTCATTGTTCGATTCGTAAATTTGAAACAGACAACGAGATCTTTCTCCATTCGTTCAGCTTCGACGGGGCGAATAATGACGAAGTTAATTGCATGAATCAGCCGAAACGTTTTTTCAAAGCACTCCGTCACGGCGTGAAAAAAGAAATTTTCCTTACCATTGAGAATTTCAAGAGGCCGAAACTATCATTAACATTTTTTTATCTCATTGATCTTTTCATTTATTTATAGCACTTCAAGCCACCTTTATCTATAGAACTTCATTCTGTACAAAAAAACAAATATTTATAGAGGAACTTTTCTATTACCAACGTGGATGAAAGATGGTAATGCGAATGTTTTATCTTAAATCCATTGATTTCATTTATTTATAACACGAACTTCATTTTTTATAGAAAAAAACAAATATTTATACAGGCTTAATTTTCAATTTCCTTTATTGAACAATATTTCTAATTTTTTCTATTGTTATTGAAGTCGATGAAGGATCGTCACGTTTTTTGAAGTTTTTCCCATGTATTCGTGGTATATTACGTAAAGCATTGTATTCATTATGGGAGAGTTCTTCTACCTGTGTTCCTTTCGTGTCTCAATTTTAATGCTATAATCCTTTCGTATACCTTTAGTTATTAGACTACGTATTTTTCTGTTTCACCATGTATAATTTTTCCAACAACGCCTCGAATGCAAAGTATTACAATTATATTTATAAAATAATAACCATTTACAAAACAATAGAAATAATAAAAAATGACATTTCTAATTTAGATCCGTCGGCTGTTTAAAATCGGTACATAGATTTTCACATTGCGCAAATGAATCCTTTGTGAATATATTCTATCGGGATTCGCTGGCTCGTTTTATTGGCATGAAAGTAACACTTTTCAATTTGTCTCGTTCCCGTGATACTCAACGCGTCATGAGAACGACGTAAGTACGTCGTTTTCGATTCAGGAAACGACCGAACGCCCGGGATCGTTATAAAGCGGCACCTTATGAAACATCCTGCTCGCGAATATGTATCCGACACGTATGCAAGGTACCAACAAGACTTTTGGTCGTACTTTCAACGCGACGGGAAAGACATACTCGTCTCAGCTAAGCGGAAGCAATAAGCGAATACATTGCACCCTCGTTCGCTGATAGAGCAATTTCATTAAACGTAGATCCGTATCAAGGACTGTCTAATCCAGTTATGATTGCGATATTGTCAACAATAGACGATTGTTCTTAATGAACTCGAATTCGTGTCCAGCGTTCCGGACTGGAATGATGATTATGAATAGACTGGATTTTTGTGCAAGATAAGATATAAGACTTATGATATCATTTAAAAAAAATTAATTTTTATGAATAGGCACTTGTTTTTGATGGACTAGAACCCATTTTTAATAATTCCAGACTGAAATGGTACTGCAAATTTTTATACAAAAGATTTATGACAACAGTTTAACAACTGAATTTTATAATTTTTTTTATAATATGCATACTGTAATGTATGCACAAATATTCATATAATTCATATGAATAGGCATTTATTTTTTATAAACTCGAACCCACGTTTAATGTACTTTCAGATTGAAATGGTGATTATTAAATTGCGTGATTTTTATGCAAAATGATTCTTTCTGAAATAAATATGGAAGNACAAAAGATTTATGACAACAGTTTAACAACTGAATTTTATAATTTTTTTTTATAATATGCATACTGTAATATATGCACAGATATTCATATAATTCATATGAATAGGCATTTATTTCTTGTAAACTCGAACCCACGTTTAATGTACTTTCAGATTGAAATGGTGATTATTAAATTGCGTGATTTTCTGAAAATGATTCTTTCTGAAATAAATATGGAAGAATATGATTCACTTTCCATTTTTATAATTTCATTATACGAAATTTATATAAATTGCTATGTACTGTTTGAAATTATTATTATTGTTAGATGTATTTTCTTACATANCGATTGAAATGGTGATTATTAAATTGCGTGATTTTCTGAAAATGATTCTTTCTGAAATAAATATGGAAAAATATGATTCACTTTCCATTTTTATAATTTCATTGTACGAAATTTATATAAATTGCTATGTACTGTTTGAAATTATTATTATTGTTAGATGTATTTTCTTACATATACAAAATTTGCCACAGTTATATGAAAATCTACCTAAAACTTAGTAAATGCAAAGACTACGGATTAGTATACAAAATACAAGATTTATGACATCAATTTAATAAATGACTTTTATATTTTTTTTTTATCATTTAAATGCTACAATAAACAGACAGATATTCACATAATTTATTTAATTGATATTTGTTTTTAATAAACTCGATCCCATGTTTAACAATCCTAGACTGAAATTGTAATTATGAACAAATGGCGGACTTAATTTTATAAATCTTTGTATATTAATTTAATAAACGCATTTTATATTGTCTTTCAGTACAGCGCAGATTAATTAAAATAGCGCAATATCTACACAGGTATTCACAAAATGCAAATACTCTTGTATATTCTGCGTAGTCAGAAATACAGTTTAATCAGTAGACTGCAAATGTTTAGGCAGTCCTACTTTAACGAATGAAATTAAAAGAACTAAATGCATACAAACATTCGGTTTCTCCTCTGAATTGAAATAATAATAATAAATAATTTCTACAATGACCTGTATTCTACTTTAGAAATTTTACATTCCCCTACATATTAGTACATGCTGTGTTTCCTTAAATTATTAAAAATTCCCATAAACGCNTATTTTCTTACATATACAAAATTTGCCACAGTTATATGAAAATCTACCTAAAACTTAGTAAATATAAAGACTACGGATTAGTATACAAAATACAAGATTTATGACATCAATTTAATAAATGACTTTTATTTTTTTTGTATCACTTAAATGCTACAATAAACAGACAGATATTCACATAATTTATTTAATTGATATTTGTTTTTAATAAACTCGATCCCATGTTTAACAATCCTAGATTGAAATTGTAATTATGAATAAATTGCGGACTTAATTTCATAAATCTTTGTATATTAATTTAATAAATGTATTTTATATTGTCTTTCAGTACAGCGCAGATTAATTAAAATAGCGCAATATCTACACTGGTATTCACAAAATGCAAATACTCTTGTATATTCTGCGTAGTCAGAAATACAGTTTAATCAGTAGACTGCAAATGTTTAGGCAGTCCTACTTTAACGAATGAAATTAAAAGAACTAAATGCATACAAACATTCGGTTTCTCCTCTGAATTGAAATAATAATAATAAATAATTTCTACAATGACCTGTATTCTACTTTAGAAATTTTACATTCCCCTACATATTAGTACATGCTGTGTTTCCTTAAATTATTAAAAATTCCCATAAACGCATAGACATCAGGAGTTTAGTAATGAAATAAATCCACCAAATTGAAATAGTATCATTCGTCGGGTGAAACGATCCCAAGACTTGACGAACAGGAGTACGTGTACACGTACAAAGATTTCGTGCGGTAATTGCCGATCCCGGGCCGCGGGGAATCCACCCGCGCCGCTAAGAGTCGAAGAAGAAAGGTCATTTCGGGTCACTCACCGACGCCTTCGCCAGCGAGGAAGATCGTCAAGATATCTCAAGAACGAATCTGATTACCGCCCCCCTGGCTAAGAGATCTTAGAAAGCGGCGAGCCAGCCACGACAAACCGATATTGAGTCACGTCGAGGGACCCGAGAGCCGCGAGAGTCTTCCGCGACGGATCGACACGATCCCCGATACTGCTTAGAGGACGGAGAAGTGCGTTTTTGCAATTCGACAGGAACGACGTTTAAACTTAACAATCGGCCTGTCGGCGGACAGGCAGATAATATTCCGGCAGCGGCGGCGTGCAATCATTCGACGAAATTGTCGCTCGAAACGGGATAATGTCGAAATAACAACGCTATGATTATCGTTTCGCAGGAAGAGATGCGACTCGTATTTCACCAATAATAAATAGTTACAAGTATATCTCGGAAGAGTTTTTCGACTTTAGATTGCGCCTCTCCGCAAAGCGTTTAACGTAGCAATCAGTAACCGAGATCTTTCGCAAAGGTTTTAATAACGCGCCTATTATAAAACACCAGGGGTAGGTATCAGAGAAAGAGAGTCTCTTAAAATAACACGTAATTTAAATTTTATCATTTACAGCGGCAACCTGAGATGATTATTAACCAGTAATCTTGCAAAACTATTTTAATATCGAATTACATAAATCCGCGCGTTAGGAAATGAAACAAGGAAGATGTTTATGATCGAACTCGTAATGCTCNACGTAGCAATCAGTAACCGAGATCTTTCGCAAAGGTTTTAATAACGCGCCTATTATAAAACACCAGGGGTAGGTATCAGAGAAAGAGAGTCTCTTAAAATAACACGTAATTTAAATTTTATCATTTACAGCGGCAACCTGAGATGATTATTAACCAGTAATCTTGCAAAACTATTTTAATATCGAATTACATAAATCCGCGCGTTAGGAAATGAAACAAGGAAGATGTTTATGATCGAACTCGTAATGCTCTTCCACGATTTCATTTGGAATTCACTAAAAAACAGTGACAAAACTGTTATGAAACGTGTGGGTATTTATAAGAGGAAAATCGAGGGCCGGTTTAAATTAATTGAATGCATCCTAGTTGCTAGGCGCATCGCGTATTGCTCGAGCCTGAGACGGAAGCGCGGCAAACGACTTGTACGATTTATCGAGCAGGCGTTGATCCGGAAGACGAGCCCACTTTCGCCGGCACACGTTATGTTACGGTTACAGCTGCGCCGCGCGTTACGGCTACCTACGACCCCACGGGACACCACGACGACGACGGCGAAGGCTTCGCACATACGATTGCGACTCCGCCGACCTCTCTTCCGAGCGGCGGTGAAACACGGTGGATTGTCCTCGCGTTTTCTCGCGTGATACGCCGAGCGGGGGTAGCGGCGGCGATACACCGGCTGGTAGGCAAGCCGCTGCGCTATGACATAAGCGAAATTACTTACGAACACACGTGCTACCGATGTCTATTCAACACACGCAGAGAGACGCTTTCAGCCGGTCTCTGTCCGCGATCTTTATCGCCTGACTCGCTACCGCGATTATCCATTACGGGCGTAATCATAAAATAATGAGGATGATTTTCTAGGATACTTATGAAATGTTATATTCAACGAAAAGGAAATTGGTGTAGAGATAAGGCAAGAACATCGGACGGTTCTCCTTATCTCGTGGCTGATGTCGATTAACCATTTTCTTTCCTTCGTTGGTACACGGCAATTATGACAGATTGCACCCTGGAATAATGAAATACTACTCGCTGCGACCTGGGACGTTACCCTGCAATTTAGCACTGCTTGGGAGCAGGAAAGTACCGGGGGAAGCTGGCAACTAGTTTGTCTCAATCAATGGTTAAGAGGTCTCTGACAGAATTCTTGTTAATTTGGTATTTTCCAAAAGACTTACACTTTTTATTATGAATCTTTGTATTATCAATAAATGCCAAAAATCTCTGTGTGTTATAATCTTTAATTTGTCTTCGGTCATATAATTAATGTCAAAATCATATAATCTATAATCTTTAATCTTTATAAAATTTAATTTATCACTTCAATTTTTAAATGTAAAAAATGATGAGTACAATGGGATGTCATCTTTTGTCAACTATTTTGTCTCAATCAATAGTTACGAGGCTTTTGATTGAATTCTTGCCAATTTGATATTTTTTAAATGATTTACACTTTTCATATTGTGAATTCTTATATTAGTAATTATCGAGAGAAATCTGTAGTTATTATAATCGTTTATAATATTGAATTTTGTTCTGTAATTTTTAAACGTTAGGAATAATGAGTACAGAAAACAGAAAGGGTTCATCCTTCCCTAAATACTTTGTCTTAATCAATAATTAAGAGGTTTTTACAGAATTCTTATTAATTTGATATTTTATTAAAAGTTTTCTCTCACTATGAATTCTTGTATTAATAATCATTTAAAAAAATCTATAGTTATTATAATCTGTTCATAATGTATAGTTTTATTCTGTAATTTTTTAATTAAAAAAAGGAAATTAGGAGAATGTGGAAATTATTTTCCAACTATATATATTTTGTCTTAATCAATGATTTCTGACAAAATGCTTGTTAACTTGATATTTTATAAAAGATTTTTTCATTGAGAATCCTTACAGCCTTACATTATTAATCAACTAGAAAAGCCTGCATTTGTTCTAATTTAAATTATAATATTTCATTTTACTCTTTGATTTTTAAATGTTGGAAATAACGAGCAGAGAATGTAGAAAGGGATGTTCATCCTTTTAATGGGTTCTATATCGGTTACAGGATCCGCTTTTCCCAACGTGCACGATACTTTCTACGTAATACGTGGTAACAATTCCGACAATTTCTCAGGAACGTAAAACGTTATGTCTTCGAATGCTAATACAACATCTCTATCCACGCCGCGGTGTACGGTAATAGCATCTTACGTTATTAATCTGTAACACAACGACTTTCTCCCGGGGCGACTATGTAATAGAATTAGAAGGAAAAAAAAGAAGATGAGGAATTTAGCTGTGCGCGCGTGGAAACCGGAACTCGGAAGCGTTATTTGGTGGATTTATAGGTCCCAACGTGCGTGACGTTACCGAGAAACGGGCTCAACGGCGGAGTAACGCGCGTTTGTGTGCGCGCCGGTTCCCTCCTTCCACGTATCGTGAGATACAACGCAATGTCGACTATGGGAACCCCTTTTCTTTATGTTTAATTAATCGCAGTCATAATTATATTGTTCGACGGTGTTATATTGTTTCGATGTTTAAGACGGTGATTTACGTCATACGCGTAGCGGTGTCACGAAAATAGGTCATTGAAAAAATTTTTCAAACTTCTACGTCCAACTTTTAAACTACAGATTTTTATACAAAACGGAAAATGCAATCTAGATACAAATTTCATTTATCCTCTCGTAATAATATAATTCAGTTTTTATATATTATATTTTTGATAGAGACCATTTTTATATAATTTCTTGCGAAGTTTATATTGCAATTATTCACAATATTGGTCATCTTATGTATTAGTGTGGCTTCGTAAATTATATCTTCCGTAAATTATTCTTCTTCTTTAAAGTTCTACACTTTAAAAAAATTTGAATTGTCGTATTTAATGCAGGATGAATCTTTGCAATAATTTTTTTCGAAATATGATAAGACACATAATTCGTTTATCTATTATACATTCTGTTAAACTGCCGTTCAATAAGATTATTAACTTCATTTTTAGTGAATAACTGTATTAGTGCATTATTCGCTGGTTTGATTTTAATGAGTGAATCCAAATATACGACGCTATTAATGCAAAANGATTTATAGGTCCCAACGTGCGTGACGTTACCGAGAAACGGGCTCAACGGCGGAGTAACGCGCGTTTGTGTGCGCGCCGGTTCCCTCCTTCCACGTATCGTGAGATACAACGCAATGTCGACTATGGGAACCCCTTTTCTTTATGTTTAATTAATCGCAGTCATAATTATATTGTTCGACGGTGTTATATTGTTTCGATGTTTAAGACGGTGATTTACGTCATACGCGTAGCGGTGTCACGAAAATAGGTCATTGAAAAAATTTTTCAAACTTCTACGTCCAACTTTTAAACTACAGATTTTTATACAAAACGGAAAATGCAATCTAGATACAAATTTCATTTATCCTCTCGTAATAATATAATTCAGTTTTTATATATTATATTTTTGATAGAGACCATTTTTATATAATTTCTTGCGAAGTTTATATTGCAATTATTCACAATATTGGTCATCTTATGTATTAGTGTGGCTTCGTAAATTATATCTTCCGTAAATTATTCTTCTTCTTTAAAGTTCTACACTTTAAAAAAATTTGAATTGTCGTATTTAATGCAGGATGAATCTTTGCAATAATTTTTTTCGAAATATGATAAGACACATAATTCGTTTATCTATTATACATTCTGTTAAACTGCCGTTCAATAAGATTATTAACTTCATTTTTAGTGAATAACTGTATTAGTGCATTATTCGCTGGTTTGATTTTAATGAGTGAATCCAAATATACGACGCTATTAATGCAAAATGTAAATTTCTTCTTTAAAAATGAAAGTACGATCATTTTACTGATGGGAACACGACCAAACTCACCATCTTGTGAATTTCACATTTAATAGATCGTTTCGGTTCGCCTCAATGAGAAATTTACGTGCGAACATGTCTGATGTAATCAGAAGAGACCGTGAAAGCACCCGTTCAACCCGGTTGCCATAATTACAGATCAGAACTTTCGCAGGGTTCCTTTTTAAGTCCCCCTCGGATTCTAATAAAGTTCCTATCGGCTTTCCCGGTCCGAGTGACAAGTTTTTATTCCTTACCGTAAAAGAATATCAATAAAAGCGGGAAACGAAGAGGAACCGTCGGGATGGTTTCAGATTTAATTAGTTGTTTTTTTACGCTATCAATATCGTGTATTCTTATAATTCAGCGGTATACATTTTTCCAATCGTCTTCTACTTGATATCAATGATGCGTTTCGGATTCGAAAAAATAAGGATTCACTTTTTTGTGCGTTTCATAATAATCGAGGAACATACCGCACTATTCTTTTTACCGCTAATCTTATCGTTTTCTTTTCATAATATACAACATTCTCGTAATACATATATACAGACAGGTAATACGTTCGTTATTGCTTTCGTAAATGAAAATCCGATCAGATACGCGTCTACGGGACAATCGAGAGGATGCAATAACGAATAATAAAAATTCTACGGGGAGAGAAACTGGTCGGGGATACAACGGATAAGATAATTGATACAAACGCTACGGCTCGACGGGACGATCTCGAGTTAGTTACTATACAAATCGCTGCATCTGCTGTACATACATAAAGTAAAGAAGTAATCTATTCGTATCAAGTATGGTCGGGAAATTACACAGTTTTGCTACAATTGTACTTATCACTTATTATCACCGTCTAAATTATATCACTTCGTACCCTCTAACAGAAAGGCGTAAAAAACGTAAACAACACGTAAAGAACTACGACATACCCTACGAACTTAAAAAGAAATAAAAAAAAAAAAGGAAGTCGTCGCTAGTTTTAATCATCGACATCACTCACCCTCTACTAAATACATGTATTCATTCATCAAAATGCAAAATCAAAGGCTCGCACGTTCATCGATATAATAATGATAGTAGTAGTAGTAGTAGTAGTAGTAGTAACGCGCGTTACTAGGTGACAGACAACAAACAGAAATCAGCTGCGAGCGATAAAAAAATTATACATACATACGTACGTGCGTAACATCCGATATCTCTCTGGTCTATTACCCTCGGATCACTTGTTCGTAACTCCTACGGAAACGGGTCGAGGGATACGACAAACGGCACACATCACCCAATGATAGTAGTAGAACGACGACGACGACGACGACGACGACGACGACGGGGACGACGCTTTCGCCCTAGTTCGAATGGGACTCTTGACCAGATATCACTGTGCAATGACCGGTGCGTTAAAAAAAGCGACTCGGCGATCGGAACGACGGTGCCGCCGGTATCAGCGGAGCGCGGAACGCGCGCGGGAGAAGCAAAGTCGAAGGGTCGCGTCGCGAGCGGAACGTAGGACGATACTGAGGCGCCGTCGGCTAGACATGCAAACCTCATACCGCGCAAGGATCCCGCGAATCCTCCTCGCCTCCTTGTCCGTCGACCGTCCGTCCCCTAGCTCGCCGTCCCTATCGCCCTCCTCCATTCACGTTTCCAGCTAATCGTCCCGTCCTGCTCCGACAGCAGGCGGCTCCCCCTCGCTCCTTCGCTTTCTCGCGCTTCCTCGTCAGAGGAGAGTTCGTAATCCTCCCTCTGACGTTGACCCGCGCGCTCTCTTCGTCCCCTCTAACCCTCGCGCGAGCGTTCGAGCGGCTCTACGTGCGGCGGGCAGGCACCAGGTGCATCGGCGGGCTACCTAGTCGGCGAGCGCACGCGCTATAACGCGCTGCTTACCTTTTACCATCCTCACACCCACTCTCACCTTCTCCCTCGCCGTTTCCTCGTTCTGTCTCCCTCCGTAACCCTCGCTCCTCGTGCTCCTTGGTCATCTTCCTATGCGACCCGATGCTATCTCCGATGCTTTCTCTTTTCTTCGTTCCCGAGACACTTTTACGATTTGCCACGGTTCCCCCGTGCACGTACGAGCGTACACGGTCCGTGCGTCTTCGCGCTGGATCGTACGCGCGCGGTATCACTCGCTCCCGCGGTTTCGCCCGATCATTACCTCCTCCTCTTCCTCTTACTTCGCACTTCATTCGTTGCTAAAAGCCTGCTCCGATACGCTTTCCTCCGCGCTCCGATTTTTATGCCTTCCGAGAAATATCCTCACTCTTGTTTCACCTTCCCTTTTTAATTACCCGCGACTCGTCCGCGTTTCTTAATTACCTGCGCGCAGGAATTCCTCGGCGACGGAGTTCATTCCTGGTTTCCCTACGAGACGTCATGTTTTCGTTTAGCTTCTTCTTCCTTTTCGCTTTGTACGCAGTCCTCCTTATCGCNGACACTTTTACGATTTGCCACGGTTCCCCCGTGCACGTACGAGCGTACACCGTCTTCGCGCTGGATCGTACGCGCGCGGTATCACTCGCTCCCGCGGTTTCGCCCAATCATTACCTCCTCCTCTTCCTCTTACTTCGCACTTCATTCGTTGCTAAAAGCCTGCTTCGATACGCTTTCCTCCGCGCTCCGATTTTTATGCGTTCCGAGAAATATCCTCACTCTTATTTCACCTTCCCTTTTTAATTACCCGCGACTCGTCCGCGTTTCTTAATTACCTGCGCGCAGGAATTCCACGGCGACGGAGTTCATTCCTGGTTTCCCTACAAGACGTCATGTTTTCGTTTAGCTTTTTCTTCCTTTCCGCTTTGTACGCAGTCCTCCTTATCGTGATCGCTATAAATTCTCGTCGCGATATCGAGGAACTCGGGAGATTCCGCGGACCAGCCGCGAGATTCTATCTCTTATTAACGCTGATTTTTCGCTGACTCGAAAGAAAGTGGATGGAACGAACGGGTTGCGCAACGGATGGAAACTTCTGAAGCCGGCCGAAGGGGGCGAGGGCCGGGTGAAGAATTTTCTGAAACAAACGACGTCGACGCGACGTTCGCGCAACTTATTCTCCCGTCCTTCCGGGTGGTCATCAATCAGAACTCGAGTGAGTGAACTTAAACGGGATTTCGTCTTTAATATTCAGTTTTGATCAACGGACACGCATTTCCTACACGCACCTCTCTCTCTCTCTCTCTCTCTCTCTCTCTCTCGTCGCGGTTAAATCGTTCTACAGTATTCCCAAAGCGTGAGGAAACCAGAGATTGCGCGGTGTTCTCTTTGCGAAACGTGGCACGATGTTTACGCATTCGATGGTCGGGTGATTCTCAAAAATAAAGAGCAAGCGAAGAAAAAATGGTACAAAGTAATGCTTATGCGCTCTATAAATGTTCGCATGAAGACAATCGCGCGCTGAATATTTTCACACGTTTTATGAAATCACGGTCGTACGTAAAGCGCACTTACACATACGCACGCGCAACGAAAGGAGAACGAGATATACATATTGAAACGGATAACTCCGATGATACCCGTCCCGTTTGATCCCTCGTCCACGTGTGCATGTGTACATCTCTGATACGTCTGTGAGAATCCTCGGTTCCGTCCGTTTATAATTTATACAAGAGAAACTGAGTGTGTACAAACGAATAATTTTATTCGTGTCCTTGTTATAAACTCTGCATTGTGGGAAACGAAATTTGTACGGTCGTTTCGTAAGATGCAGGTGCCGTGTTCTCTCGCCGAGTTAAGGATCTCTAATGCCGAAAATTAACTCATTGTCAGAGGGACCCTTCTCAAAGTATATGTATATGCAGAACGCCTGTTTAGCAACACATCTAACGGAACACCGTAGATCGATTGTTACAATTGATAATAATAATTTGACTGTCGATCGACGTAGACGCGATGACGTCGAAAGCTTATTATTGAGACGATGAATGCCACGCTCGTAGAAAGACGTAGAAAATGAGTCCCTACTACTACGTTCCTTCGATCCGTCGTCGCGATGATATCGGGAACTTTCAACAACGTGGATATGATGGTCGCGAGAATTTCGTGTAATACTACTTGCACATACATATGTAGGTATTGTCGAGAGGACAGTTGTTAATCGACGCTCGTTTCGCAATCCGTCGAATAAACAGTTTGGTTGCAAAGCGACAGGTTTACTGTTCGTTTTTTTCTTTTTATCCCCTTTTCGAGTAACTGCTCATCTCGAGTAAATACTTCAAAACGCTCTTATCGTGGCCGTATCGCTCTGGCGATGCACGCAATCACTTCAGGCAAGGCAGTGATTATAGCATATGCTGCTGGGTCATCTAACGTTAATTCCAATCAAGATTAATTAAAACGTAATAATGACTACCATCGTTATTTAACAATTATTAGGCTGGACCAAAAGTCTGTGCGTTTTTATTGTTTTCGTTTGTATAATTTTTTCACGTCAATAAAGATACTCACTTTGTCCGAAAATATGGTATATACTTAAAGAAAATCTTACAATTAGAGTTCCGAAAGCAACTGGCAATACTCATTATATTGATATTGTTTACATTGATAACTAAACTACCTAACATATTTGACAGGCGTTGCTTTTGAGTTAAGTTGGAATTTGAAGGCCAAAAATTAGTTTATTTAAGAAAAATAAAATAATCACCGCTGTAATTTCAAAATCGAAAATTTTAATCCAAATAACGTGAATTTACAAAGAAGAGATACCAAATCAAAGCAATTGATTAATGAACAATATCCTTCTGCCGAAATTCCTATAAAATTCATCATATAAATCAGGCAAAACTTCGTCGTAAGGGTCGATTAGCTGAAAAGTATAATTAAATTCAGATTACACTAAAATTATTTGTATTTAGTTATATTGTAATAATAAAATGAATTTCATATTTTTCTTATATTTAATTTTAGTTTTATTTGATTTTCTTCACAAGTGTTCGGACAGAGGACTTTATATGTATACAAATGTTATATATCATTTTGTAGCTTTCGGAAAGTTATTTAGTATTTACGTGTTAGTTATAAATAATTTGTTTTAATAAAATCGTGGAAAATTTCGAAATTCGAGTACTTTTATGTCATTACACGAAGCAAGAGTGTAGAGCTACTGAAGTCGCAAAGAAAATATGAGGTCTGAAGCAGGAGAGGTCATCTCATTTCATACAGCGCAAAACTGGTTCAAACAATTCAATGAAGGACTTTTATTTTAAAACATATATTTATTATTTATCAATAAATTAATTTCAACTAATATGTAAATATTAAATAACTTTTCAAAAGCTATAAAATTGTATATAACACTTGTATATAATAGTAGATTACGTAACGAGTGCGTAAAATAGGTGATTATCGCACGAGTCGGATTTGTCGCCCGAGCGAAGCGAGGTCGACAACTGAGACGAGTGCGATGATCACCTTACGCACGAGTTGCGTATACTATTTTTCCTAACGAGTTCGTAAAATTCAATGTGGAGCGGTAGGATGTTGCGGTTATACTTTTGCGTGTGACAGATAACAAATCGAATTTTACGCACGCCGTTAGGAAAAGTATTTTTATTGGCGTCAAAAAATTATACGAACTGAAACAACAAAAGAACGCACGATTTTTTGGTTCACTCTAATATTAGAATCGTGGGTGTGGATAATTTTTGTTAACAAACTATTCACACGTCGAGTTCGATGATGCTTCTTACGCGAAACGCGACGTTAGAAAAAATGCAGAATTTCGCGATGGGATGGCTTAACGTTTAACGGCCCTTCGAAATCTTTCCCTACCTAATTAAGTAATTCATTTTTATTAACATATTACACGGTCTAGCTCCCTGTTGCATAAACATTTATTATTCACGTTCACTGTTGACAAACAGTATCGTTCCTTCTTACGATTAATACATTACAACGATGCTAACTTTTATCTAATGACTTCGTAACGTAATTCGGAGAGATCGCGGATAATAAACTACGGAATCTACACAGGATCTACCTCTTAAATAAGTTCAATTAAGTCCGATTCCCGATAGATTCTTTTCGGCTATAGTACAATGTTACAAGCGATGGTTTCCTTCGTGGTTCGTGGTGTGATGCTTTCGTCGGGACGGGCCCACGTGGACCCGATATGATTGCGAGATCTAGCAATAGTAGGTAATGGTATCTTATGGTCTAATCGCGCAGTATTATCGAATCGATGAACAAGTAAGTTCGCCCGGGCACGCACGTTTCCTCTCTCGTTGCTTCGGAAACGTGTNATCAGGCAAAACTTCGTCGTAAGGGTCGATTAGCTGAAAAGTATAATTAAATTCAGATTACACTAAAATTATTTGTATTTAGTTATATTGTAATAATAAAATGAATTTCATATTTTTCTTATATTTAATTTTAGTTTTATTTGATTTTCTTCACAAGTGTTCGGACAGAGGACTTTATATGTATACAAATGTTATATATCATTTTGTAGCTTTCGGAAAGTTATTTAGTATTTACGTGTTAGTTATAAATAATTTGTTTTAATAAAATCGTGGAAAATTTCGAAATTCGAGTACTTTTATGTCATTACACGAAGCAAGAGTGTAGAGCTACTGAAGTCGCAAAGAAAATATGAGGTCTGAAGCAGGAGAGGTCATCTCATTTCATACAGCGCAAAACTGGTTCAAACAATTCAATGAAGGACTTTTATTTTAAAACATATATTTATTATTTATCAATAAATTAATTTCAACTAATATGTAAATATTAAATAACTTTTCAAAAGCTATAAAATTGTATATAACACTTGTATATAAAGTATTTTTATTGGCGTCAAAAAATTATACAAACTGAAACAACAAAAGAACGCACGATTTTTTGGTTCACTCTAATATTAGAATCGTGGGTGTGGATAATTTTTGTTAACAAACTGTTCACACGTCGAGTTCGATGATGCTTCTTACGCGAAACGCGACGTTAGAAAAAATGCAGAATTTCGCGATGGGATGGCTTAACGTTTAACGGCCCTTCGAAATCTTTCCCTACCTAATTAAGTAATTCATTTTTATTAACATATTACACGGTCTAGCTCCCTGTTGCATAAACATTTATTATTCACGTTCACTGTTGACAAACAGTATCGTTCCTTCTTACGATTAATACATTACAACGATGCTAACTTTTATCTAATGACTTCGTAACGTAATTCGGAGAGATCGCGGATAATAAACTACGGAATCTACACAGGATCTACCTCTTAAATAAGTTCAATTAAGTCCGATTCCCGATAGATTCTTTTCGGCTATAGTACAATGTTACAAGCGATGGTTTCCTTCGTGGTTCGTGGTGTGATGCTTTCGTCGGGACGGGCCCACGTGGACCCGATATGATTGCGAGATCTAGCAATAGTAGGTAATGGTATCTTATGGTCTAATCGCGCAGTATTATCGAATCGATGAACAAGTAAGTTCGCCCGGGCACGCACGTTTCCTCTCTCGTTGCTTCGGAAACGTGTCATTTAAACGGAATCCCGCGTTGCGCAGTTCCAGCAACACCGGGTAATCGTATGTGACCCAAGCTTTAATTCGTGTGAATACGGCTTTCAGACTTTCTTAAACGTTAATAACGCTCGCTCTTTTTCTTTTGTACCTGCCGTGATAAATCAACGTGGTTTTGTCTGAAATCACATTCACGAATAGTTCTGAATTACGGCGTCGTAAAAGGCAAGCGAGAAGGGCACTCAAGAAAGTTACTCGAGTAAAAGATATTAAATATTGCTAAAGGTTTCAGAAAATTAGAAAATTGTGCGTTAAGTTAAAAATAATTAATGAACGTCAGTATTATAAATAATCGCTCCCCTACCGTAACACAATTGCTTTTCAGGTAGTATATATAATACCTAATTAATTTACAAAGGCTTTGACTCTGCAACTGACGCTTTATGAACGTTTATAGATCAATGGAACAGAATATTATGAAATTGCTTCAAAGACGACTGCCGACAAGAGTGCAATTAATTATAGCATTTCTGAATGGTTAACTTTCTTGAGAACCCAATAAGACTTCTAACATCAATGAGAGAAGCAAAGGAGCTACCCAGATATTGGAAATGTAACAAGTCATTCGTTGCTACTGGAATTATCGGTACGCAGTGCATTCTTAAACGAAAAATATAAAAATATAAAACAGATAACGTCACATACATAAAAATAAATCATTAACATTTCGTGAACATCTTTTGAAGCAATCGATAACGGTTGAACACAATTCTAAAGAAACATGAATTCAAAATAATAATTCTGCTGATAAGATAAGATGACAGTCTTAATTTAAAAGGAAGTTCATTCGTGTTGAAAAAAATAGCTTGGCACATTCCGAATGCCTCGCCCGGAAAGGGTGAATGGACAGAGCATTGGGATTAAAGATGCTGGCGTTTAAAATGAAATCGACTCGTCCACGTTAATCGGACGAGCGAGACGGAGGAGCTGCGTTACTGACCTCTTCGTCGGAGGCTTGAGTAAAGGCTCCTATCGTCTGTTGGACTTGCGGCGCGGTGGTCCCACCGGCGAGATGAGCCACTGCGGCGGCTTGTTTACCGAGTTTCACGGCGTCCTGCGTCGCGTGTGACGACTCGGCCCTCCTAATATAAGCGGCCTCTTTTTTCGGCGGTACCACCGGCTTGTTCGGGGGCACCGGAGGAGGAACGCCGCGTGAAACCGCCGGCTTTTTCGAGGACAGCATACCGCCGCCGGAAGCTTGAATCGTCGAGCCGGTGCCAACGTGGTACCCGAGCTTTCCCGCAGCCTGCGCCGACGGTGCGAGCTTTACCGTGCCTCCAGGGTTCACGGTAGCAGGTACGACCACGCGTTTTTCTACAGCCTGGGGAATGAATAGACAGGAGAACCGATTTAACGTTCGGGCTATCCCTTTCGAGCACCCTTCTCACAAGGGCACTCGCGTAGATACTGTCGCACTATAAGTTACGGTTTAAAATATAAAGAAGTTGAAATTATACCAAGTCACCTGTCTAAAGTCTAAAGCGAAGATCACTGAAAATGATTGTAACTATACTTTTAGCGTAAGCCATATGACCATGAAATACTTATTAATTTTTAAGTTGTATATAAATCGCTTATTTCTATCCGCGCCGAATGGTTTAATACGCTGTTACGATTTCGTAACATAAGTATGAATGATTGTTCTAGAAAGAGAGAAAAAGAGAGAGACAGAGGATAATGCTAATAACAGGGAACGCAGAATCGTAATATCTTTTTATCGTACCGTTGAGACTGCAAGGATATCTACTTTGTTAGAATAATACACCACACAGTTCGAAAAGAAAAATGAGAAGTGAACAACCAAACCACGTATAGTTAGCATTAGCAAATACCAAGGTTGCAATTAGAGGAGGACAAGCGAGGAGAATTTGTAAATAAGGCTCGAAAAGTGAGTTGCATACGAGATTTAATTAAGGAAATAATATACATACTGAATAGTAATCTTATGTACAAAATAAGAATAGCGTAATACAATGTAGACTTGAGGTTTAATGAAGTGTATTAACTTATATAAAATAATACAATGTGACATAATCAACGTGTACATATACATATGTGTGTGTCTGTGTCGGGTGCCTGCGTGTAATTAGAAATAAAATTGTCTAACTGATAATAGATCGTTATTATTTACTCTTGATACGGCGATATAAATACCCCGCAACGATTAAAATAAAATTAATCAATTAAATGTTAATAATAACTTTGCCACGGTAATTAAGTATTTCTAATACAGTCAACACACATTTAGAAGATGCGAATCAACTTCTACATGTGTGCATGCACCGTTAATATATTTGTCTGCTTAGGATTTACTGTTTAGATTAATTTTCTATCTTCAGTTTTCTCTATTATATACTTTACATTCGTTTCTTGGATTTGCTCTACGATATAAAAAAATTGTCACTACTATCCTAATATAGGTACATACATCGCTTATTTCTTTTGGATTTATTTTACTTGCATTGATTGCTCTTTGTATTCTATAGAATCGCGGTAAGTATGGCCAGCAGTATGCCCGTGTGTTAAAGGAAGAAATAAGCCAATTTTACCCCAAAGCAGTATCTGTTTGTTATACCGAATCATTAGAAATAATAAGAAAATGTCGAAAAAAATGCGAAACAGTTGTGGCTTCTAAAATAATATAAGACATATTTGTAGTTTACGATTATCATGCAATAATTATATAATAAAAGTATTCTATGTGACATTTAATTTATAATAAGATACGAGACTAGAAAATTTTATTTGTCTACACAAATATAAAATATATCATTAAATCTAATCAATCAATTTTGTAAAGATTAAATGAATCTTTAATCAAAACCAAATTCTTTTCGAACGAGCATTCTTATTCGTAATGTTTAACGCTACGAAGTATCGTATGATCATTTTTCTAAATGTCTTCAAATGTTTGAAATATGATTTTAAAACGCACACAAATTTATTACATATAATTCTTTCACCATCGAATCGAAATACAATTTACATTATAATGCTGTGTGTGCTTTTTGATATGCTCATATAAATTAGATGCAAAGAATACAGTGCTTTGAAAATAAACATTGTTACAATAAAACATAAAATGTTTTAATATATATGTATATATATTATATATATTACAAGAATTGTGTTATGCAAAAATATATTCTTTTCTTTACAAATATATACTGTAGTATATACTCAGATTAAGGTAGAATGAGTAGAAAATTGGGGATAGTTTACCTGGCTTTCAGAAGACGATGCAGTTTCTCCACTAGAAGACGTGATATTGGACGTGTATGGAATCCCACGTAACGCTTGCCCAGGAATTACTGATCTAGCAATCCCAGTAGCTGCAAATATATTAAAGAAGCTGTTATTTCATTGATACATTCAAGCACTTAAAAATATTGATGTAATTTACAATTCCAAAATGGACAAACATGCACGTATTAAAGTTGAAACTATTGTATCATTCACGTTTTCTTGAGAAAACTCAAATTTCAGATAAAGATACATTTAGAATAGTAGCACATAAAACATTGAAGATAGATTTAAAATCCTATTAATTGACCAAACGTGATCCTGTACATTCATCCAACGCATATATTTTGTTATAGAAGATATGTATATCACAAATATGTATATTAATCATAACATTCTCACTTGGACCGCTGACAGGAACACTAGATACCGTGGCAGTGGGCTGAACGACTTTACTGCTAACCATTGGTGTCCCAGTACCCAGTATTGTACCCTTAACTGGAAATAGACAGAAATTTTTCACTTAATCATTTCACGTTAAAACATTGCTCACTAATCGAGACAAGTCGCAGGTTTTACATACTCGTTTGTGGAGCACTAGCAGGTTTAACTGTAGGCATAGCTACTAAATTCGCAGGTTTGGCTGGAGGAGGCGGCGGTGTTGCACCGACTCCTCTGGGAGAACTTCGAGCTTGAGACTCCTTCCACATGTCCATTTCACTCCGAAGTTTCTCTAATTCTAACTCAAGATCCTTAGTTCTTTTCTCTTCCTTCGCTAACGCTTGTTTATATTGTTGCCTCTCTATGTCGAATTGCACGAGGTGCTTCTCCAGCTCTGCCTCCATTTGTAACGACTTTTTACTCTCCTCTTCAAGACCCTCGGCCATGGAGTCGATACGAACTTTTTCCTCGCTCAGTATCTGTGCCAAATCTTCCGATCTCTTCCTCTCCTCTATGTACTTCATGATTATTTTCTTGCGTTCAGCCAACAGGAGAAGCACTATTTGCTTTTGTCGGGTCCTCTCCTCTTCTAGAGTGTCGGTCACCTTTTTTAATTCTAATTCCAGTCTTTTCTTTTCTTGTTTCTCTAATTCTAATTCTTTTTTTAACCGTGTTCGTTCCTTCTCCAATCCATATGTAATATCGTCACCTTGGGCAGTATCGTGTTCATGCTTGCGCTTTTCTTCTTCCAATTCCTTGATAACCTGAAGAAGAAGTACATATGAATACACAGAATATAAAATTTAGAAAATGTTTAAATAATTCACTATGCAACGAGTACCTGTCTGTGCCTAAGTTCAGCTTCTTTAAGAACTTTAGCCATTTTAAACTGCATGCATCTCTGCTGTGTCACAAGCGCTTCCAGAGTAGCGACTTGTTTGTTCACTTGATTTGGTTCATGTTCATTTATACCACCTACTAGCACTACATCACGAGCGAGCGCAGCATGCGGGTCTGAAGTTCCACTCAAGTACCGCGTGGTTAACAAGTGTTTCAACTTATCTGACTAAAAAAATGCAAACCATTGCACATTCAGTTAATTCTTGAACCTGATACTAGGTTGCTCTTTGTAAATATAAACAAACAAATTACCTTTAATACTGCTATTACAATATCTCTTGCCTGCAATTCCCCTTCAAGATGACTTAACAATTTCAATAAATCGTTCTTACTTAATTCCATTTTTGGGTTACGCTGGAAGAGATTTAAAGAGAAATTATATTGATGAAACATTCTTTGTTGACGTATAAGTAAATGTCATTGAAACGGTAGACAAAATCTTTGTTTAAGATGAAATATAAATGTGTACTTTTAATGTGTTGGAGGAGTTCTTGTCCATTGCCTCTATGTTGTTTGACTGCTGCAAACTCATTTGATTCTGTTGTTGCATCGGTGACGGCGACGGCGACGGCGACGACGACGGAGACTGGTAAGACTGCGAAGATGGTGTGGTGGTGGTGAGCGACTGCATCTTCGCGATGCACACCGAGGCGGTCGTCGACGACCCGGACGATCCGTTCGCCGGCGATACTGTCGAACTTACGTTCACAGCATTTTGACTCTGCGATGCCATTTTCGGAGAAACGAGCCACGGGAGAGTGCGACGTGCCCTCCCCGAGGAAGGAGTGCAATTTCTCGAGGGGAGGAGTACTGAGAAGTACTCGAGGAAAGTATCCTGCGGTTAAACCGTGTCAACCTTCAGTATTACCGTTTTCATTTGTTCGAAGATGTTTATTTCGGCCCGGAGAGCCAGCGTCAGAACAAGCCGCATCGCTCCGCGGCTTCTTTCTTATGTTTCGAACTCGTTTAAATCATGCCGAACACATTTAATCCGGCATTTAACTTTATTCCTCGACTATTGACAAATCAAGCACAAAGCAAAGTTCACGGATAGGAACCTATCCCGTGAAAGGTGCTACGAGATCGCATTATCGATTAAGCTGTTATCGAATGCTGATATTCGATTCGATTTCCAGTTTGCGCGGCGGTAAAATTCAAATGTCTCGGATTATCTTTTCTCTGATCTAAAATCTTTTTTTAGAAATCAATGATGCATAGATTGTATTATTCATTTCTCGGAATTTTTTAGATTACATTTTTAAATAGAATTATTTAGATTACGTCATCGAGTCTTCTTTTTTTATTCCGTTTAACTGGTTGACAGTTATTTATATTGCTATGCATATTGTAACAATATAATTAGATTTAATACATATATCTTTAACTCTTAAGGAGGTAGATAATTTGATTTCGGATGAAATCAAATGAATATCGTCCTTTATTAACTTTTGTTCAATATAATTTATGTCGAAGTTTAGCTACAAATAACTATAATTAATCTTGTGAAAATCTGAATCCCTAATATGTTAAATAATGTTTTAACAAGAAGAACCTCTTAATGAGAAAATTTGTAAATATAAGAATTCTAATATAATTGCCATCAATTAAAAATCGCTAAGTTCTTCACTCCATTTGATCTTCATGTACAGAGGCGCNTGTTTTAACAAGAAGAACCTCTTAATGAGAAAATTTGTAAATATAAGAATATTCTAATATAATTGCCATCAATTAAAAATCGCTAAGTTCTTCACTCCATTTGATCTTCATGTACAAAGGCTTTACTGTGAATATTGTCTAATTATTATATTTCCTCTAATGTTACGTAATAGATGCATCTTTGGTCAAGATGAGTTTTTCAAATGAATAGTTTCACGTTAAATAAAAGAAGTATGATAAGTATCTGTTGCACCCTACGTTTAGTGCGTTCCCTAGTCGTTCTAAATCTAGATCATAGATAATTCTGACTCCCACACTTTTTCCAAATTCCAAACCTTATCAATTTTATCAATACACAACTGCGATAGGTACCGATAGAAATTTCGGTAATTCGTTACACAGAAATGACTGACTTTATCAGTAGCATTTTCACCTTCCAACATGTCAAAATTAGGAGCCAATTTACATTCTTCATGTGTGGATATTCAAAATCTGGATAATGTATCTGAAAACGGAGACACGCCGCAGGAATCGTAAGAGAATTTAATTATCTTATTTTTACTTACCTGTACAAAATAATGAAAANTTATGTCGAAGTTTAGCTACAAATAACTATAATTAATCTTGTGAAAATCTGAATCCCTAATATGTTAAATAATGTTTTAACAAGAAGAACCTCTTAATGAGAAAATTTGTAAATATAAGAATTCTAATATAATTGCCATCAATTAAAAATCGCTAAGTTCTTCACTCCATTTGATCTTCATGTACAGAGGCGCTACCGTGAATATTGTCTAATTATTATATTTCCTCTAATGTTACGTAATAGATGCAGCTTTGGTCAAGATGAGTTTTTCAAATGAATAGTTTCACGTTAAATAAAAGAAGTATGATAAGTATCTGTTGCACCCTACGTTTAGTGCGTTCCCTAGTCGTTCTAAATCTAGATCATAGATAATTCTGACTCCCACACTTTTTCCAAATTCCAAACCTTATCAATTTTATCAATACACAACTGCGATAGGTACCGATAGAAATTTCGGTAATTCGTTACACAGAAATGACTGACTTTATCAGTAGCATTTTCACCTTCCAACATGTCAAAATTAGGAGCCAATTTACATTCTTCATGTGTGGATATTCAAAATCTGGATAATGTATCTGAAAACGGAGACACGCCGCAGGAATCGTAAGAGAATTTAATTATCTTATTTTTACTTACCTGTACAAAATAATAAAAAACTACAAACGTTTGAATGAAAATTGAATACAAATTTTTGTACATGTATGAATGCACAAATATATTATACTTACTTCAATTTAGGCTCTCGAGAAAATCCTGGGACGCATTTAAATATTATCCCCAGTCAAAGGAAAGCGCGTCTATGCGAGACAAAAAATGGTTAAATATTTTCATTCGCCTTATTAAAGCATTTATATATGTGTTTCTTTTTTGTTCCGTTCTCTGCACTGGTTTAATCGCTAAGTTCTTAATACTGTTCGCTGTGTCACAACTTAAGAATGAAGCAACCGTACAGTTTTGTAATTATAATTCAGGTAATTCCTATCAAAGAAAGTTTTAATACATAGATAAAAATAATATATATAATATTTAACGTTACAGAGCAAAGTAAAGATTTGCAAGCAAGAATTTCGAAAAAGGCCAAAATAATTTGGACGTGGTACATCATCTTCATGTTCCTCATACCCGAGTGTTTCACTATACTTCGAGCGATATGGTATTTCCTTTTCAAGAAGAACGTACAATTACCCGGAAAGAGAAGTATCGCTATTTCTTTCGTTTTGGAAATGCTACATCCCATAAGTCTAGCGTTATTAATATTCTACGGACTGCCGAAGCTCAATTCTGTAGATGCAGCAATAATTTTCAGTTGCACTTGTGCTATTCCTTCATTATTGAGTAAGTGCATTTATTATACGTTAATACTAAACGTACCGACACTTCACATACTCATTCTTACCATAAAGGGTCATTTGACCCCTTATAAAATAACGTTGATTTTTAGAAAGAAATAATTTATTTTTAAGTAATCTTGACTTTGAAAGGGATCATTCCATTCTGCTTGGTACGTTTAGTGTTGACACATTTGCTTATCATAGATTAATTTATAAAGGGCCACCAGATAAAATGAGAATATTATAATTACAGATTTGCTTCCACAAAATAGAAAAAATACGTCGAACATGTCTTTATTAATAATAATAATCAATTTCTTAGCGTTAATTGCTCAAGGCACTGGCATGATTTTAATATGTTTTATATATAATCCTCAAAATCTTCAGGGATGGATTCTTTTCATAGCGCTTGTATTATCCTCTTGCCGTTGGTGGTGTAATTACGTGCCTTCTTCCAATTGTTGTGGTAAACATTTTTTTTAACAATTTCAGATCTATTATTTTCTTATTTTAAATATATGATGATATCTTCTCTGTAATTTGTTAGGTTCCTTAAATTTTCTGGCGAGGAATAAGGCAGATAACTGGCACGTGTTTAGAGGGTACATGGCATTATGGAGATGTTTGGTTTTTATTTCAAGCACTATCGTAATCTCGATTTTTGAAGGGATTCAAATGAACAAATTTTTTGAATTTATAAAGGGCAATGCGTACACTGTTGAAATAATCAAAGCGTCTTCTCCTCGAACAAACGTATTAGAATTAAGCTCATATTTGAGAGATGATGTTTTAGCTGTTTTCAGCGATACATCTGTACCATTTAATACTTTTTTAATACAAACATTTTGTGCTTTTTTCATATACAAAGCAGGTGAGACTAATTTTAATAAAACTACAATAACAAAAATACTAATAATAAGGATATATGTAAATAGTATATTTTATGCTTTAATTTAAAACTGTTTAATATTTTTACAGCAAAATTTGCGTATCAAACAGGAATGCACAAATTCGGCTTCGCCCTCCCAATGACTTTAATTACCCCAGGAACAATGATTATAATCGTGACGTTTTGTATTGCAAGGAAGAATGATCCGTGTGCCTTTCATGGTTTAATACCAGATTATTTATTTTTAAATGCACCAAAATTGAATAATGTAACAGAATTACTTTTGAATTGGCGTGTTTGGTGCTGGCTAAGTTTATGGTTGTCACAAGTTTGGATCATGCGACAGATTTGGCTAGGTGAACATGCTAAACTTGCTCCAGTAGAGAGGATTTTTTACAATCCAAGCTACGACTGCTATTTAATCGATCAGTTCTTGGGATTAAATAAAAGAAAACATGAAGATTCTCATACTGTCAAGAAAGAGGACGAAGAAGAAGAGGAAGAAGAAGAAGATTCTATCAGTGAATTTGAGGTCTCATTTTAAATGAATATCCTTTTCTTTTTAAAGTACTTCTCAGTAAAGTACTTATTAGTAAGCATTACTTAACGTTTAGTAATCCGAGCAAAATTCTTATTTCAGATGATGCCTTCGACACTTTCTAGAAATTCGACGAATGAAAAACCAAATACTTGCGTCACTCAAATCTATGCTTGCGCGACTATGTGGCACGAAAATAAAGAAGAAATGAGCGAGTTAATTGGAAGCATTCTGAGATTAGATAGAGATCAATGTGCGATGAAAGTTACACAGAAGTATTATAAGATATCTATCAAGAATTATTACGAACTTGAAAGTAAATATCGTTCATCATTAAAATCATTTGATCGTTAATATTTTAACACTAAACGTACCAGTGTTTTACACATACCTATTCTTACCATAAGGGGTCATTCTTATAAAATAAACGTTGACTTTTAGAAAGAAATACTTGAAGTATTTTTAAGTAAATTTTTGAAATGGGTCATTTAACCCTGCTTGGTACGTTTAGTGTTAATTAAAATTCTTAACAGAGGATATGAATGTTTCAGCGCATGTGGTATTCGACGATGCATTTTGCTGCATACACGGCTGCATTGGACCGTGCGAGCATAATGAAAATGAAACGCAAGTGAATAATTACGTAGCTACGTTCGTAGAACTAATGCAGGAGCGTATAAGGAACCTTGGCATACTCGATTTACCACCAATTAAATGTCCAACACCCTACGGTGGTCAACTAATCTGGAATTTACCTGGAAAGACGCGTTTAACTGTACACCTCAAAGACAAAAACAAAATCAGATACAGGAAACGATGGAGTCAGGTGCATATAAAAAATAGATTCATTCAGGATCACTTATTTCCCATTCTATATTGATTAATGAATTGTTTTAGGTCATGTACATGTATTATCTTCTCGGCTATCGCTTGATGGGGTCAACTTTGATTGACATCGACACCAAAGAATTAATAGCACAGAATACTTACATTTTAACATTAGACGGAGACGTCGATTTTCAGCCTGCAGCAGTCAAAGCATTAGTAGACTTAATGAAGAAGAATAAAGAATTGGGTGCAGCTTGCGGGAGAATACATCCTTTAGGGAAAGGTATGATTCGCCACTTTCACAGACATACATATAATAATATCTTTGATTTCTCTAATTTCGAAGCTCAAGCTTGTATGAACCATTACATAATAAATGACGAAGCATTGAAATTTTAGCAATTACTAGATATTACATTACTAAAACATGATTAAAAATTCCTTATGACAAAAAAAAACACGTCGAACGATTTTTTAAAGCTTACTCCTCTGTAATTATCATTTTTGCTAAAAGTTCATTCGAATATTGGACACAGCTGTTTATTACATGCCTTAAACTTTTGGCAGAAATCATACAGCTTTAATTAAAAAATACAATTTCACGCGCAGGTCCTATGATTTGGTTCCAAAAATTTGAATACGCCGTTGGACATTGGCTTCAAAAGTCTACGGAGCATACGATAGGGTCGGTTCTCTGCAGTCCGGGCTGTTTCTCGCTTTTCAGGGCGAAAGTGTTGATGCAGCATAATGTCATGGCTAAGTACGCGACCAGGTCAACTGAACCCAAACATTATATTCAGTACGACCAAGGAGAAGATCGATGGCTTTGTACATTAATTTTGCAAGCTGGTTGCAAGGTAGACGTATTTCACGTTACACTTACAGCATAATAAGGGTAATTAGTTCTCGAGAAATATCTGTTTCCTTTATTCAACAAGGTAGAGTATTGCGCCGCCAGCGATGCGTATACACACGCCCCAGAATCATTCAAGGAGTTTTATATTCAACGTAGACGATGGATCCCTTCGACCATGGCCAACATTTTCGATCTATTAGGTAGTTCGAAAGAGACTAGGAAATTAAACGATAACATCTCGTGGCTCTACATAGCTTATCAGTGGATTTTAACTGGTAATTTATTTGAAACAGTAAAATATTAATATTCTGTTCTATATTCATTTACATGTCTATAAACTTTAAAGGTAGTGCGATTATAGGACCATCTTTCATTTATCTGATGATGGTCGGGGCATTTGTAACTTCGTTCCAGTTAAATAACTGGCTGAGCTTCTTTTACAATGGGATTCCACTCATCATTTTTATCTTAATTTGCTTCTTCTGCAAAGTACGCATGCAGGTAATTATTCACAATTTTGAAGTAATTGCTATTTACAGAAACGAATTACGTGACTGAATTAAATTTTCTGTAGCTTATAGCGGCCGAAGTAATTACCGTTATGTATGGTACAGTAATGTTGGTCGTATTAGTTGGAATACTGCTTCAAATAGCGTCGGATGGATACTTCTCACCCAACACTCTTCTATTTTTTATTGTGATTGGTCAATTTGCGCTGACAGCTTTCATGCATCCTCAAGAATTATCGTGTCTACCTAACGCGATTATTTATTATATCACTGTGCCATCAATGTACATGTTGCTGATCATTTTCTCTATCTTCAATTTACACAACATTACCTGGGGAACCAGAGAATCGAAATCGCAGAGACAGGTATTAAGATTCTGAAAAAGATCATCGTATCGTTATCTATTACATTCCTTATGCATTCAATCTCTTTAGCTATCAGAACAACGGAATGCTAATCAATCTGCACAGGATGAAACCACTGAAAATATGTGGGCAAAATATTCTTTCACTGATCTATTTAAATGCAATATTTGTAAGCCCAGCCATAACAAAAAAATTGAATATTTAGAATACATTCATGATTCTATAAACGAAATAAATCTTCGTTTAAAGCAGATAGAGAGGTACTGTATCAGTTTAAAAAACAGTGGATATTATGGCGAATTAAAACTGAAATTTTACAATTTTCAGCCGATTTGATAAAGTGATGAACGACGCCAACAGAGAACAAAGTAAAACGTATAACGACAAACTAAAATTACAAATTACAGAAGGATCGGACACGAGTTCAGATACCGAAACGGAAATATCTGATCACGTGTATTCCTCCGATCATTTAGAAGGTACGAACTTTTTAATGAGTCCACGTTGGCTTCAAGACGATCGTTTGAGAAACGGGAAGGTAGATTTCCTTCCGTACGCCGAGGAAGAATTTTGGAACCAATTAATCAAAAAATATTTGCATCCTATAGAAATTGACGCGGAGAAACAAGTATGTCTTTAAAAACGATGAATTAATAAAATTAAAGAATCTTATAAATGTTTAATGGGAAAATTAATAATATTATTGCAGCAAAAGATCTCGAGAGGCTTGATAAAGATACGTGACGAATGTCTTTTAAAATTCTTCATGATAAACATAATGTTTATAGTAGGAATATTCTTATTGCAAATAAACAAAGACATCCTATATATACAATGGCCATTTGCTGTTGAATATAATATCACCTACCCTAAAGAGTACGAAGTAGGTCTTACATTTTCAATAGAACATAAATTCTATCATGATAACTTAAATAAATTTGTCTGATTGCTGAAAGTTAAGAAAGTTTTGTACTTAGCGCCATTAACTCGATACACGTGAAAACTGTAGATACGCTCCCTTGAATTAAAACGGTATAGTAATTTCAATATAAGTTTTATCTTTCAGGTACACATTTTCAGAAAATATATGCATTTAGAACCAATTGGATGTCTCTTCATTGCGGCATTTGTTTTCATATTGTTTATACAATTTCTAGCTATGTTCAGCCACAGATTCAAAACGTTCACTCATATACTCGCTAATGCGAAATTAAAATTCCCCTGCTTCAACAAGGTGATGATAAAGAAAATAAGTATAATTAAATAATTCAAATTACATTCCGTAATATTCTTTTGTTTATTTTTTAGGAGGATCCTCTATCAAACGATTTAATTACTAGTATACATGCAAAGAATATAGCTGAAGATCTTCAGCATATAACAGAAACCCAGATATTTAATTTAATGAACAATGAAGGATCTCACTCAGGAAAACGAAAAACTGTCAAAGAATTAATAGAAACTAGCAAAAGCACACCAAAGTTATCCTCCAATTTCGAAGTACTTTTTAATAAAACCTTAAGGGAACCTGATACATCTGGTATTTTTCTTCACATATCTATTTCGACAATTTTTCAGATACGTGTATTCATGTAATTTTCTATATTAAATATATGTTGTTTCAGGACTTTCTAAAAGAATATCTTCAACTATGTCACAAGGTGTAATGGAAGCTTTTGAAAAGCGGCGGTTGAGTATTTTGGCAGAAAATGATAAGCTACGATCCGAGAATAATGCACCTAATAGTGCAGACAGCAGTGAAAGATCAACATATAATATATACGACAATCCATCGTTTTTGAATGACAACGATGAGCATATCTAATTGCTTATATGCTCGTCAGTTTTATTAATTTCTATTATTGTACAGGTACATTGAATCAGTAAAACATTAAATGATACACTTCAGTATACTAATAAATTTGGAGAAGATTCCATGATATTTACACTTATTTATAAAATTAATTTAGAGATAAGCAATGAAAAACTAAAATTATTAGTCATATTTTGATATGTGAAAAAAATTTATAATTGTTTAAATTGTAATAAAGAAAATGTACAAAAAAATTTTGAACATGTTATTTGTGTACTATAATTATAATGACCAGTAGTATTAAAAGCTCAATAATCTGTTCATAAATATTATAAATATTTATATACATACATGTACANTCAAACGATTTAATTACTAGTATACATGCAAAGAATATAGCTGAAGATCTTCAGCATATAACAGAAACCCAGATATTTAATTTAATGAACAATGAAGGATCTCACTCAGGAAAACGAAAAACTGTCAAAGAATTAATAGAAACTAGCAAAAGCACACCAAAGTTATCCTCCAATTTCGAAGTACTTTTTAATAAAACCTTAAGGGAACCTGATACATCTGGTATTTTTCTTCACATATCTATTTCGACAATTTTTCAGATACGTGTATTCATGTAATTTTCTATATTAAATATATGTTGTTTCAGGACTTTCTAAAAGAATATCTTCAACTATGTCACAAGGTGTAATGGAAGCTTTTGAAAAGCGGCGGTTGAGTATTTTGGCAGAAAATGATAAGCTACGATCCGAGAATAATGCACCTAATAGTGCAGACAGCAGTGAAAGATCAACATATAATATATACGACAATCCATCGTTTTTGAATGACAACGATGAGCATATCTAATTGCTTATATGCTCGTCAGTTTTATTAATTTCTATTATTGTACAGGTACATTGAATCAGTAAAACATTAAATGATACACTTCAGTATACTAATAAATTTGGAGAAGATTCCATGATATTTACACTTATTTATAAAATTAATTTAGAGATAAGCAATGAAAAACTAAAATTATTAGTCATATTTTGATATGTGAAAAAAATTTATAATTATTTAAATTGTAATAAAGAAAATGTACAAAAAAATTTTGAACATGTTATTTATGTACTATAATTATAATGACCAGTAGTATTAAAAGCTCAATAATCTGTTCATAAATATTATATATATTTATATACATACATGTTAAATATGTTTGTTGTTCTTTGAGGATTCTTCATTGATTCCTATTTACTTGCACTGCTAGGCTCCTCCCATGGACGTGGTATTCGAACATTTTCCCAATTATCAATGTCCACTTTCTGAAAGTATAAATTTAAAGCAAAATGATTATGCTCATTCTACGATACAAAATGACATCTGTTCTTATAGAACGAATAAGTTAAAATATAANAAAGTATAAATTTAAAGCAAAATGATTATGCTCATTCTACGATACAAAATAACATCTGTTCTTATAGAACTAATAAGTTAAAATATAATTTCTCTTTGTACATCAAAGAAAGATGAAGTATACATCTTTTTATTTTGTATTCATTTTATGTTTATGTTAATTAATTTTATGTTTGTTTTACATTGGATTAGTTTAGTTTATTTGTTGTGTAATAGAAACTAGTTAAATTTTTATAGGAGAATCAATGGATAATGAAGTATGGAATGCTATATTAATATATAATGGTATGAAAAAAGTTAGGTTTTCTTAGTCTTAATTTTTCAAGGTATAAACGAAGTCCCATTCTTACATCGATAAGACCAACAAAATACTAGTACTATTAGTTAGTTAGTTAGTTAGTCTTATATGTAATTATTGTAAGGGTGCTTATATGCTAAAAGTGATGTTGCTAAGCAATTCAAATCATTTAACAGTAATTCTTTGACACTCGTTCCTTCTTATATTTGGAAATCTATTATTAGTGCAATCGTAATAAAATTAATATTCTAACACGTTTCATTTACACTTTGTAATAATAGTATTGAAATGAATTTTAGATTCCATACCTTTATTCTCTCATATTCCTCTTCCAGAGTACGGGATTTCTCCATTTCTATGCCACGTTTTTTTGCCTCTGTTCTCAAATCAACTGACTGGACTTTCCTATATTTATACCTGAGAATATTGTATTATAATGTTTAAAACTTTCAAGTGAAAATTTTTATTAGTATAGTGTATCAAAGAATAAATGAATACCTCAGTTTCGTGAATTCCTGAATGAAAAATGAACCCCCCACTACTAGTATTATAAATGGCATAAAACGCCGAAAGAACTTCGTCTTGTAAAATTCTTTCATTATTACAATAACATTGTAACTTATTGCACAGAGAGGAAGTGAAAATTGATGACAATTGATGAGAATGATCACGTATCACTTCATTGAACCTTACGAACTTTACGCCCGGCTTTTCAGCGAAATCTAACCTAACCTTGCCTAACCTCAAGAAAAATGCTGCACCTTGTGGCCAATTCAGGAAGAAGGCGTCACAGCGCCGCCATGGTGTCAGCAATCAGCATCTGAAGATCATTTTTCTTTTCCACAGGTCTCACATCTATATATGTTATGACTATATATAACCTTAATCACGAGTACGGTCAAATTCAAAACAAAAACAAATGGAACTGGAAACTGTACTTCGAAAATGTGTAACAGCAAATAAACGTAAATATCAATGGGAATTATTGAAACATTTTCAACATCGTGTTATTATTATTATTATCTTTATTCTGTTGTATTTATACTTTGAATATTCGTATTTGTATAGAAGTAAAACCAGAGGAAAATGAAAAGAACGAGGACGAATATTTTCAGAAGATTTACGGACAGTGGAAGGGCGCCAAAGCTAAAGACAAAGATACGACTTATAAAGTGATACCTAAATTTTATTTTAAGGTAACGTTTATAAATAGTAACATGAAAGATCTGAGGAACGAAAAAAGATTAACGTGCTGTTTGTCGCAGTTACCCAAAGAAGATGAAATTTTACCCCAAAAATTACGGGAAGAGACGCGAGCTTTATTTTTACAAAGACGTTCGCGACAGTTATTAGATAATAACGAGCTGAAAGCCTTATGGGTGTTGTTGGACAAACATCACAGTCCTCCTCTGTCGGGGGACGAACAATTGATAAATTACGAAGACTTCAAAAAAGTAGGAAGACTGGCAGGGGCAAAGTGCAGTCAGTATTTCACCGCAGTCGTTTTTGCCAAACTGCAACAGGGCGATCCTCACGGTAGAATCAGTATAATGGCCCTGTTTAATTATGTCATGAGAAAAGTTTGGTTGCATCAAACGAGAATTGGTCTTTCCCTGTATGACGTTACGGGTCAGGGATATCTCAGAGAATCGGTAAATATCTTTGATCTGTCTCGATTACGTTATAATACTTGATTGTTTCGTGTCGTTCGTATCTGTGTTATAGGACTTGGAGAATTACATTTTGGAACTGATACCAACTTTGCCTCAGCTCGAAGGACTTGAGAAATCATTTCATTCATTTTACGTTTGCACCGCAGTGAGGAAATTTTTGTTTTTCCTCGATCCTCTCAGAACCGGTAGAGTCAGAATACAGGATATTCTAGCGTGCAGCTTTCTCGACGACCTCTTAGAATTGAGAGATGAAGACTTGCCAAAAGACTTGCAGGAAGCGAACTGGTTCTCTGCTCCATCAGCTCTTAAAGTTTACGGACAATATCTGAACCTCGACAGAGATCACAATGGAATGCTCAATAAAGAAGAATTAGCTGGGTAAATCAGACGTTGCAAAAGATTTAGAGTCGTTGCGTTTAGAATCCACGAACGTACCGATTTGTTAAAGTCTTCTTCTAATATAGGTATGGGACGGGCACATTGACCGGAGTATTTTTGGAAAGAGTATTCCAAGAATGTTTGACGTACGAGGGAGAAATGGATTACAAGACTTACCTAGATTTTGTCTTAGCGTTAGAAAATCGTCATGAACCACAGAGTTTACATTATTTATTCAGAATTCTCGACATTAACAATCGTGGCTACTTGGATACTTTCTGCCTCAATTACTTTTTCCGCGTACGTACGTTTGTCTTTTGCAAGTTTCATATTTTACAATAAAACAGTAAATAAGTCTATGGAGTCGACGTACTTTGCAGGCTATACAGGAACAAATGACGATGCACGGTCAAGAGCCAGTCAGTTTCGAAGACGTTAAAGATGAGATATTCGACATGGTAAAACCAGTAGATCCGTGTAAAATTACATTACAGGATTTACTTTCTTGGTAAACGAATCATTGATAATTTTATTGCGTTCGCTGTTATATTTTTTTTTTTTGCAAATTATCATAGATTTATATTCTGTGATTTACATTTTAGTGGTCAGGGTGACACAATGGTCAGTATTTTAATAGAATTCCACGGTTTCTGGGCGTATGAGAATCGTGAAGCCATGGCAGCAGATACAGGCGATGAGTCATCTCACGTCTGAATAAAAGAGATTCATAAAATGTGACATTCCTTACTGAACAGATTAGATATTCCAGCGGTTTCAGATAACGAATGAAACTACGTCCTCGTACAGTTGTGGTATAAACGTTGAAAGATCGAAAAATCGACCTACAAACAAATTTCTAAATATGTTACGCTTAATTATTGTTTAATATAATTTTCTAATAAACATTTTTTATCAATTGCTTTTCCTTATTCTTTCCCAAAATATTTATTCATGAGCGTACAAATAGGAAAATAATTTATACGTCGTTCTGTAACTTGACTGAGAATTTTTTCTTTTTGCACATGTTCAAAGTAATCGTACGCGATGGTTAATATAAACTTACGATCTTCCCTAGTTCGTATTATTATTATTGAATTCTTTCTCTGTTTACTAAATAGATGTATGCTGTTCGTCACTGCTCGATAGTCGATATAGTACGTCTACTGTTATGAGTGTGTTAACTTTGGTGTTAATCGAGATTGTTTTTCCACGCTGTTTGAAACATACCATTTTTTTATGTTTTTTGACACTCGAACTTATCACGGCAAAACATTTCTCGTTCAACGACCAATGAGAGCGTGGCATTTCAAATTCTCCTATGTAAACGTATTTTGCCCCACCGCGGTGAAAGGTTTGTTGCCGTTTACAGCTCTGCAGTTGCTCCGATCTCCTCCAATCCTGCCGATGTCAGAGCCGAGTGCTTCGGTTGGTGTTTTAACGGCGCTTCGCTATCATGTTTGAATCGTAGAGAACGTCGTTTTTCTCGCGTAACGTAAATGCAGCATCCTGTTCCTCCTAGCAATTCATCGTTCGCGTCGTGCTTTATATTGTTGACGATCCTTCAAAATTTCGTGAAACGTGATTCGCGTTGATATTTCAAAAGAAATTAGAAAGCGTCGGTTGAGGATTAGGACAGCCCCGTTTACCATACAATGGACCCCTTCACTCAGGTAAGGCCCTTCCGTTCGTTTGCAATGTGCGAATACAGCAAAACCACGTTTTCCAAATTTGAAGAAAAATTATGTTTAAATTAAACGTTCGGTTTTAATAAAACTTTCCCCGATAAAATTGATATTGGCATCTGTTTTCGAGTCTTATTTCAGTATTTTTTATGTCAGTATCCTAATTTTTTTCTCTTTACTTCTTTGTGTATCGAAATAACGATTTGATTTTCTTCGATTGAACAGCGAATGTTGGAACGTGCCAAAGCGAGGAGAGAAAAATTGGACACACAATTATCGAACGCAGGGCACGACGTGAAGAAGAGGCGTAGTCCTTTGAAGGATGCAAATGCTATTCTAGCTCAAGCCACAGGTATTACCGTTTAAATAAATATTTTATTTCATTTTATATTTAAAGCTGTAATGATCCTTGTTTATACTTACTAAGTTAGAATCCTAGTATATTTACATAATATTGTAATATTCATCTTTGTCCATATGACTTTCTATTTTTTTAATTTCAAGCGAAGAGTAAAACTCCGACCAAGTCGCCTGCCAAACTATCAGTGGAAAACACATCTCCGGCAAAGTCTCCGAGAAAATCTGTGTCCAAAAATGTTGTCAATGAAAGCATAAATGAGCAGACCGACAAAGAGAATGGGGAGCTCGGTCTTTACAATGTGAAGTCAAAGCTTCAAAGGCTCGGCAAACTATATTCGGGTGAGCCATATCACGTGTGATACACCTACACGTTTTACTTCAAACAGGTTTCTTATACTACTTTACTCTGAGGCATCCGTACATGTACCCTGTTCTATGTGAGTTGTAAACACGAGCTACTGCAGGAATTGTTTTGACTTGTCATTACATTTAATTTTATCTCGCTTCACCTGACGTTCCGTCGTGTGAAAATAACAAAATGTGACTATGTGAATGAACGTTGTTGACTGAAACGATGTGTACGCAAATAAAAAAATTATGGCATCTCGCGATTTGTGTTGAAAATTGGCTGAGTTCGAAAGAAGAAGATTAAAACTTACAAGGTATCTTTTTCTCTTTAACAGACGACGGTAGCAGAGAGTTGAGTTCTCCTATTCACAGAACCGAGGAGAAATTTAGTGCAGAAGAAGAGGTCACCGAACAAAAAACATTTAAAAAAGGAGCTAGGCTCGATAGATTGGCAGCTCTCGCCTCGACGATCAATAATTGGGAAGACGATTTGTCGCATCCAACACTGGTAAATTTTAAACGTTCTATATCGATTGTAATATCTTAGAGAGTCGAGTGAACGACATGAATACTTGTAGGTGAGACAAGCAGACAGTAAAGCAGACAAAATACATGCAAAGATAAATGAACGAGTGAGAGCTGGTTCAGAGCCTCGACCGAGTACGAGTGGATACGATAAGGGGCAGAGAAATAGCAAAGGGACGTGCTCTACGAAAGAAGAATCTTCGTCTACCAAGCATTTAAAGTGGGACAAGTCTACGCTGGAATCATTGGTTAGCAATCTATTCAATTTCGAGCATTACTTTTGTTCCACGCGACTCTAGCTGTTTAAGGTTTTTCGCTGAAAGTACCTAGTAGAAGTGTACACAATTCGTATTTTTATTTTGCTGCCGTCATACTGATCTTATAGACATAATGGAGAATAGCGAAAATATCCTGAAGCATTGAACTAGTTGAATTAAAATGCTATTTACAGGAGGCTCAGGGCTTTAATCGTACGAAAAGCAATAGTCGCCTCGTATATGACTATAAGGCTTGTTCTCAGGGCAAGGATGGAGGATCGTCGCCTAAATGTCGACAGAATCAGCGGACTGCCGTCCCGACGATCGACGAAGAAAAGACCATCAGAAAACCAGACAATTCTTCGAAATTCACCAATGATAAGAATTCTAACACGCCGGAGAAAACTTCGAGAAATGTAACGCCAAATTCGAATAGCACTCGACCGACGCCTAGATTCGGTTTCAACGGCTCTCCCAAGAGCCCTGCTCAATCCAGTCCAGGCTCGGTTCTGAGCAAAGCTTCGTTGTTCGAATCTAAAAATACAGAATCGAAGGCGAAGGATCCTACCCAAATGACGCTGTCCGAGAGAATGGCACTCTTCGAGAGAAACAAAGGCGAGGCTCCGTTACTGCCGAAGGCCCCGCTCACCATGTCTGTACCGATGAAAAAGTTACAAGAAAAAGACAAGGGCATCTCTGCGACAACGAGCAGTGCAGGTACTTTCGTATAAGAATGCTTACTGAATGTTTCCCAATGTAATCAAATTGTAACGACACTGGCCGACCGAGGCTACGGCTTAGATTTAGTCCGTTGCCTGTTTATCACGTTCTTCAACCAAAATAACTACAGATTCGACGCAGGATCTGCTCTATAAAGAGTACATACGTAGATCGGCATCGGCATCAGATGACGACTCGGACGAGACCGGCTACCACTTCCAAAACGGGAGCTGCGGACGTGGAAACAGATCCGTATCGGCATCCGATGCCGATCTGCACATATTTTTTTAACAGGCGATTTGAAACTGTTTGACGTTCGAAAATTCTGTTACAGCAAAGGATCGTTCTAGAACAGGTATTCCTAGCAATTCCGTTGTTGCCAAGCGAGAAAAGTTCGAGCAAGGTTTAAACGCGCAGGAATTAGAGAACGATATTTTGCGTAACACTCATCAGGAACGGCAACGCGAATTGGACATGTTGCGTGTACGTTTCAACCGAAACAAAGAAATGGCGCAAGCAGCTGCTGGTTCATGTATCAGAACCAGCGAGAGCAGCGAAGGAAAATCGAATTCACCGAAAAATTCTCCGGTTTGCCCGGTGAAACCGACCCCGGCACCTGTAAGCTATAGTTCGAATCTTTCAAATTAAATATTATACTATTTGAGGAAAATATATTCGGCGCGTCGTTTGCATAGGATCACGCTGCTCCACCTCCTCCGCCACCTCTTCCGCAGTCGAACGTTTCCGGCGAAAGACAAGCTGCGAATCAGAACAAAAATACGCCGACCAAAAGACAAGGTATACAAATTATAATGTATATATGTACGATAAAGGATTTTGTGCGTTCTTTAATTTCTTTAATTGCATTCAGTTTTAACGTTTTATACTTAAAAGTTGTAGGAAGTCCGCCGAAAACGACGCAGGTAAAAACAGACGTCTCTGATGTCAAACGTGTTCGCGTCGCTGCACCTAAACCTGGGTATCTATATTCCAATTTCTCTGAAGTCCAAACTACCGCAACTGAGACAGACACGGAATATACCGTCAATAGTACAGAGGCAGAGACCGCGACTTTAGACGAGAAAACTGATACGGAAACGGCAACGGAAGCAGAGTATTACGTGGAAGTACGACATTTGTGTAAAAATTAATCTCGAGCGACGTAGGATTACGTTTTCTCTTTTCGTCTCATTCGTTAAATATTTATATAGGATGACGATTCTCAGACCGACAGCGGCAGCGACGAAGCCGAAGATGCGAATACTAGCCTCGGTCGGAGTATTTTGCGGGTAGTAAATGAACAATCTTTTCTGAATAAAAAGGTTCGATCAAACACAATTGGTCTTGAATAAATATTACGGCGTTCGAGGATATTTACGTGTATTTATTCGTTGTTTATAGAGATCGATTGATCCAGATCCGGATAGTACGACTTCTGATATTTCCGTGTTGGACGAAATGGATGAATATCTGGATGAGTGTCTCGCGTTGCAGGAAATGCAGAATAGAAATGCGCGTACGGAAGAGGGCCCGACGCCTCCTAAATTGAATAAAGCTGGGAAAAGTCCGTCGATGGCTTCCACGAGCTTTAAATATACCGAAGGGTACAATGATAATAATAATAATAGTAATAATGACAATAATAATGATGCGAATTAAATCTAGAACATAATTGCAATGTTTTTAGGTCGCCATATCGTTCGCCTGTAAAAAAGGTCATGTCGCCTAATCGGAGCGAGCCTTATATCGTAGACGGTGACAACTGTGTACCCTTGATGCACAGCGTCAGCTTGTACAGACGACAACAGTCTGAGGTAAATTAATGTCAAAGAAATTTCAGTTTCAAATTCCCACGCACGTAACGAACGATCTAATTTTGAATTTAGACGCCTAAAACGCCAGTACGTATAATATCGAGAACTCAAGAGCCAGCTGCGTGTAGTTCTGACGCGGCACGACTCGACGATAAGAGCGAAGCAATTTTGGTACAAGAGAAAGTGAAACGATTGTTAGACGAAATATGCAAGCAACAGACGATCATCGGACAAGCCAGCCAGGCACTGAACTTGTGCAATTCTACCATAGAGTTTAATCATTCCAGGGAGCAAGTCGAAGCAGAGAGATTGTTGCTTTTGGCTAGTAAGTTTTTGCCTATTTATAAAAGAAAAATCTTTCTATTTGTTGCTTATTATTTATTATTTTACGATATGAAATACGTCTTGTCGTCGTAGCTCACAGGCGGCAAGCTGCACTAAACGAGGTGCAACGATTGAAAGTAGAAGGTACTTTGAAACCGGTCAGTCCTGGATCACCGGAAATGCAAGAGAGTGGCTCGTTAACGGTTTCCGCTATCACTTTGCCTCTGAAACGAGATTACTTTCGTAATATGGATATAAGTGAGTAATGAGCACACGGTGATTCCTCTTAATGTTCGAACGCATTTGCGCAAAACGGAATAGCTGTTTTAATATTGGATGAAACAATTTCATTCTCTGTGGAACGTTAAACGACTTAGTTTAGTATATAATTATACAAGGACGTAGTCAGTAATATTATCTAATTAAATAAATGTAATGTAATTTTTAATTTTAGATACGTGTTTCCATTTCCTTTGCTTGATGAAACACTTGGAAGAAATAGTTGCTACTCCAGTAGTCGCAGTGGAACCTGGCGACTCCTGCCTTCGATTCCCGTCGACGTTAAAACTAAACGATTTGAATAACGATTTTAAAATCACTATCGAAATATATTCGCTAGAGACTCAACCTGAAATATTACCACATGAAGTCAAGTACCATATTAATCACGGCAGTGGATGTAACAGTGGTAACAGCAATTGTAACAAAAAAGTAGGTACATAAATTTATTTAAAATATAATTCATATCTCTATCGCGCGCGCGCGAATCACGTTGTATTAATTCGTTTCGATCGTTTGCACAGGTAAATAAAACTCCGAAAAAATTTTTAAAACAAGAGAACCGGTTGATCATGCCGAATGTACAAAGTCCGGCCGGACCGTCTGCCGTTAGGACTACGGTCTTTCAGCTGTCTGGTTACGTTATTTTCAGCTTGAAAGAGATACATCGGCAACAGTTTACACTCAACAAAGTGAGCGCGCACAAGAATAAGACAAGTTAGAATTACCTTGTCGTAGAAAGGTTATTCATTTTTTAATTAATTATTTTGAGGTACCGACGCAGTCACCCTTGGAAGGACGATTACAAATGCACGTTTCGTGCGAACTTTCGGTGTCGGTCGAGCACAGAGGGTTCCTCACGATGTTCGAAGACGTGTCCGGATTCGGCGCCTGGCACCGTAGATGGTGTCTGCTCAAAGGCTCGACTCTGTCGTACTGGAAATATCCCGACGACGAACGAAAAAAGACTCCTATCGGAAGTTTAGATTTGCAAAGTAATTAAAATTCTCGTTCTTTAAATTCATCAAAGTATTTTCCGACTTAAAATTTATTGCAATTTATTTGTAGACGTTAGTACGACGAACGTGGGATTGGTATCTCGCGATATTTGCGCGCGTCCTCACACATTTTTACTCGAAACGACCAGGCCCGCAGAACCCGAGGATACCGAAACTTTAACCATGATCAGAAATGGATCAATTATGACAATCAGGTGAGTCTTTTATATCCTGTTTCATTTTTATACAATGTAAAACGGCATTACAGTGATTTGGACATGGACTTGGACTACCGTTTCCAGAGCCGCGTGTGAAAATAGAATGCGTTTAGCAGCGAGAGGAATAGTTTTGCAGGAATAATTTTGATTACTTTTAGGCATCTCTTATCAGCTGATACGAAAGAAGATAGATTGGAATGGTGTTCGAAACTTAACAAGACATTGAATTTGATCCACACTTGGGGCGGGCCACTGACGCTGTCGTAATCTAAGGAAAATACGAGTATCGCAGCGTATTAATGTACGCTTATTTATTGATACACTGCGTACGATAAAGCGTAATGTACACTTGTGTATATTAAATAATGCAATTAATCGAAATTGAATTAATAACGTATTAGCCACATTTATGACATCTGTATATTATAAATACAGAAGATTGATGATATATTTACGAAAATTAATATGTTCGTAGTAAAGAGGAAGGGGACAGTTATTTGTGGTATTTTACAAATAGTACGATTTCAATCATGGGTGAATCTGACGATTAGGCGAATAATCATATTTTAAACCTCTGTCTAAAGTCTAAAGGAAGAGACTTGGAAAAAATACGTCTTACGAGGAAGAAACATTATTCTTTATAGAAAATGAATTTAGAAATAATTGATATACACTTTTTTACTTTTAAATAACCTGTTTTCTTTTTTACGTAACTCAATATTGAAATTAATCAATGGGAAAGGAATATATCTAAAATACTCGGAGAAATCTATTGCGTACCGTCCTTCTGGATAAAGTTCTGTTTTCCAATGAATTTTGTAATATTAATATAGTATTCGATAAGTGATTTTGTAGTAGAGTGTCGTGCATTTATTATGGTGCATTCACACAAGTTAGCACGATTGTAGTATTAATGAGGTGACGATCATAAAACTGTTTATTATTAAAGCGCGTCTGGATTTTACGAGAAATCTAATTACATCTCTTGGAATATATACGTAATTACATTGTAAATAGACAGACAATAGTTTATAATAACTAACAAATATGTAGTTAAGGGTATACATCATACATAATAATGTTTTACTGTAAAACGTATTGTTTAATACGCATACAGAATTTGTATTCTATTAAATTATACTTTTCACTTTTCTGTATAAACGCTTTTCTTGTACTATTGACACGTTACGTATTTCGAATAAAACGTTCATAGGCAGAATATCTTTTTCCTTCATCTGCATGCTTGTCAGTCTGCAAAAAATTTTAAGGAGCGATTCTAGAAGTCAAAAGTGAAGAATAAAAAAATTACGTCTCCTTTTCCCGTCAAGACCCTAGTATAGTATATTAATTATTATTCGTTTCGGTAGAGATTTTTATTGCACGATCTATTTATAGTTATGAATGGAAATGGAAGATTATAGAGGAAGGCTCGCAAATCGTAATGAACACGCGTTTAATTCGTGTACGTGTTTATTTACGCAAACGGTGCTTCGTTACATGCATACGGTAAATATTTGTATACAAAAAATTCTTTACTCGCATTCGCATTTAGTATTCTAAATCGGGTGAATGAGCGCTTCGTCGTCGCCTTTCGTAAAATGGAACTTGTAATGCCTCTCGTTCAAAATGTTTATCAGTAGTTTCTGGTCAAAACTATGTAAGGTAACTCGCTTTACACGTTGGCACACGTCTCATTCTTAATGCACTCGTGACGAGCTTTTGTCGTTTTCTGTGTCCTACCTCAACGTTTCTTTACGTCTTATCGCTATCGTTATTATCGGATGATTACATGTCGTGTTCCGATCAGTAGCATTTCCGCTTTAAATTGCAAACTGAACGTTAACTGGAATAAAGATATGCCGGATATACGTATTTCAATGACGAACAGTATTCGGGAAGAACGCAATATTCATATTAAATCGTGCTCAGTATCTTTGAGAACGTTAAGCAGCGAACCGTGTGCCACACGATCATAAAGTCTACTTATATATCTATGCGATATCCTAATGCACTTTTTATATTGGCGTATGCCGACGGTCGGAAAATCCTAGGTCCTAGACAACGTTACCGCGGAACTCGAGTTCTCAGACGTTCTTATTTAACGAGATTGATAGTGGGGTGGAAACCGTCCTTGTCCGCGGTGTAGTCGACCCTTTAAAAAACATACAAATTACATAATTGACATTTTTATATTTTCGACGATCATCGAAACGAACGTAAACGTTTAATTTTGTAATCATCTTTACAAATCCTTCACCTGTACGTGTGGCCGTCCGGTGATGTGAAGGTGAAGCTGCCAGTGACGTCGAGGGACTCGTCGTCCGTTCCCTCGTTCTTCAACTCGGCGGTCTCTTCCCTCTTTTGACCGTCGCTCTGCTCGTAACTGAAGTGATAACCGCCCACCCCAATATTATTCGATTCCTCCTGTTTTACGATCGTGATATCGTTTGGATTTTGGGGCGCCGCCAGAGCTCCCGTTATCGCTATCGCGAAGATGATAATCTGCATTAAAAAGGATTAACAAAAGAATTTAAAATTTTGTCCATTCTGCGTTTCATTTACTTATTACTATTTTATTTTTTACCAAAATCTGATATTCCTTTCTGGTTTAAATATTTAAAATGTTTTACAATAAAACATCGCATTTTTTTTTATTACGATTTTAGCAAGTGTTCGATTAATTAAAATTCTACTCTGACAACGCAGTTCGTCACTTTAGTTATAGTAAATGTCCCAACGTCTAGTAGAGTTCTATGCATTGTAAGTACTCTACACTTACAGTACTGTAAGTACTCTGCACGTACAGTACTGTAAGTGTTCTATCATATTTGTAATTGATTGCATTTAAAAAAATTTTTTTAGTAAATGTGGATTCAGTAAAAATCTACTCCATGCATTTTGAGCGCACGTGAAGCAAAATTCGGCAGGTTTGCTGAATTTCAGAGTTCGTCACCACTGACCTCTGAGCCACGTTACGTAACGTACGGGTAATCGGCCGATCGGTTCGGTCGCAGCTCGCGAACCCGGACCTTTCCGAACATTCTTTTAGGTACTGCTCGCGCTATTCGAACTATGACAGGGAACTCTTTAAAATCGAAATTTGAGTATTTACCCAATGGACAATAAAAATATTTTAAAAACCGGAAAGTATGAATTCTTTCTTGGGGCACACCGTCCTGTTCACGTCTGATTTTCTTCTCATGACAATCGCGCGTTATTAGTAAAATGTAGATTCTTTTAAACCGTGTCAAGCTAAATTTTTAATTACATTTTTATACAATTGTTATTCCAATTGTAAAATGAAGAGATGAAACAGATCGACACGACTTGCCATATCGAATTTGTAATAAGAGAAATATTTTCTTTTAGGCCATTGCCTTGTGTTTGAAAATTGTGAAAAATTGTACATTTTCCATACTAGTATCGTGCAAGTCCATTTGCATAGGTAGAGACGAAACGTAAGAATAGAATACACGATAATAATATAACGGCAATGTATAATTTCGTTAAAATTTGTAAATCTAAACAACGAGAACTGTAAGAACGTAAAACGACGATGCTCGAGTCGAAAAGAGTCTCGATGCTTTACTCGGTAATTACCATAGGAAAAATGAGTCAACGTTTTCGGCGATGTACCCTCTTAATTATCGGTGCGTCGCGCGCGCACAATTATCACAGTACTCTTCACTTTCACTGTTAAAAGAAAAGTTTTGGAGCCTGCGACCGAAATCTACGAGTATACTATTCGTTCACCGGTCGCGGAACGCGATTTGGCGCAGCGCGCAGAAAAGAAGAGATCGACTCTTCTCTTCTCGAGTCAGATACCGCGCGGAACCCACCGTCTTCATCGTGGAACGTCTTCGTTTACGGATAATTGGTACTCCTTTCGTCCTTAAACGACGACCGATACGTGATACCAAGGATTCGCGGCGCATCTCTGGCTTTATATAGCCGGAAAATCGCGGGTGTTGCATCCCCACCTGGCATATTAGAACCAGCCGAGAGACGCGCGAATCTCTCGGCTAGGACTTTGTCTCTCCCCTGGCCTGGTGTCAGGATGCATCCGCGACAGCGTCTCTCGTCCACGGAGGACCCGTTTACATTCTTCGCTTCGCGTTTGTTCCTACTCTTATTACCGAGACTCGTGTGTCTCTTCGTCGACTCGTTTTCGCGATTGTCCATCATCTTCCATTTCGCTTCGATTCGATATTACCAAAATTTGATACATAAAATTTCTACCAAATAAAACAACGGAATAAAAGGATTCAATAATGCGCGTTTAAAAAAATACACAATTCGAAATAATGATACTTCCGCATTAAAAAATTTGTGATAAAACTGTTTACCAGTTTCATCCCCTACGTTCTAAACCGTCTACCGATCTAATTCATTTTAGTATACATTATCTTCGTTATTGGTTTTTCTTAAAACATCAAATATTTCGTGAACGATAAAAGTTATAACTTCTAAAAATTGCTCGAATCGTATAAAAGTATAGAAAATAATAAACNGGTAATTACCATAGGAAAAATGAGTCAACGTTTTCGGCGATGTACCCTCTTAATTATCGGTGCGTCGCGCGCGCACAATTATCACAGTACTCTTCACTTTCACTGTTAAAAGAAAAGTTTTGGAGCCTGCGACCGAAATCTACGAGTATACTATTCGTTCACCGGTCGCGGAACGCGATTTGGCGCAGCGCGCAGAAAAGAAGAGATCGACTCTTCTCTTCTCGAGTCAGATACCGCGCGGAACCCACCGTCTTCATCGTGGAACGTCTTCGTTTACGGATAATTGGTACTCCTTTCGTCCTTAAACGACGACCGATACGTGATACCAAGGATTCGCGGCGCATCTCTGGCTTTATATAGCCGGAAAATCGCGGGTGTTGCATCCCCACCTGGCATATTAGAACCAGCCGAGAGACGCGCGAATCTCTCGGCTAGGACTTTGTCTCTCCCCTGGCCTGGTGTCAGGATGCATCCGCGACAGCGTCTCTCGTCCACGGAGGACCCGTTTACATTCTTCGCTTCGCGTTTGTTCCTACTCTTATTACCGAGACTCGTGTGTCTCTTCGTCGACTCGTTTTCGCGATTGTCCATCATCTTCCATTTCGCTTCGATTCGATATTACCAAAATTTGATACATAAAATTTCTACCAAATAAAACAACGGAATAAAAGGATTCAATAATGCGCGTTTAAAAAAATACACAATTCGAAATAATGATACTTCCGCATTAAAAAATTTGTGATAAAACTGTTTACCAGTTTCATCCCCTACGTTCTAAACCGTCTACCGATCTAATTCATTTTAGTATACATTATCTTCGTTATTGGTTTTTCTTAAAACATCAAATATTTCGTGAACGATAAAAGTTATAACTTCTAAAAATTGCTCGAATCGTATAAAAGTATAGAAAATAATAAACAGAGAATTTTTTATGGAAAGAGTGAACGGTGACAAGATTTAAGCTGTGAGAGGCACCGTGATCCCACTCTCTTTGATAAAGGTGCATACGGTCGAAGATCGACCATTAGGACGGTCAGAGTACGTATTAGAATCTCCCCATAATTACCGTCCGATGTTTCTGTGTCAACAAACTGCTACATGCGATGACTTTTAAATCGAACGTAAAAGGGAAGATTGTAGGTAGATATGTATATGCACGTTCATTCACGTGTCCAAACGGTATAAGATTATAGCAAATACATTTCACGTGTTACGTCACAAAGCGTCTTACTTAATTCAAGCTTAAGTACGAACCGTCCTAACCGCGTTACGTGTACGTGGAAAACTCGAGGCTATAAAGTTCACTGAAATGCAAACGTGCAAATTTTAAATCAAATAAACGTTTTTCACTTCCTATATATTCGATTTCAAACCCTTTGGAATAATAATAATTATCAATCGTAAAATTTGACACTATTATAATAGATTGACACTATTATTATAATTAATCGCGTGGGAAACATCGCACTAGCCTATTACCTAATTCGATACGATTACCTTATTATACAGTTACTACTGTTAGGCTTGCTAATAGTCTAAATGCTATATTATAAAATTAGTGGTTTTTTTTTTACTTATTCCATGTTGTCGCATCTTTATGCTGTACAATATAATTTCGTTCTTCATAACTGCTTCTAAAAGGCATTTAATTTCTCCGCTATTATTGTTCACCCTCGTAATGAATATTCTGCGTCCGTTCTCGATTAACAATTTACGAACAATATTCGTTGAACAAATTCTTCCAAAATTCAAAACGAATTCTTCCAAGACAATTACTTCCGCTTCCCATTAAGCTATTTACATTTTGAAATTAAGTCAGAGGAATACAATCTTTTAATGATAAAAGTACCGTGAGTCACGCACGGCACGTGCGATTGTATAAACAATTATACCTGCTGGTTAATTGTTTCCAACCGGTACACGTAACTAGTTAAATGAAACCGGATAAAATACGGTTTACCGTAGTTGGAATATTAGATTTTCATTGTTCTTTCGCGGACGAATTAATTTTGCAATTATTTCGGAACGCTAGCAACTGAGCGTCGGCATATTTTGTGATTTTTTTTCAGCGGAACTACGAAACGAATCGGAATTACGAAATACAGTTTTTATTGCACATGTAACGGACTATGCAAAATAATTTTTTGAAGGTGATGCGTGTTAAAATGGCGGCTGTACAGCAGTTCTTACGACGACGTTTTTCTTTTTAGAAGGTCGATGGCCGGACCAATTACTCTTGTAATTTTTTAGTTACCCTAAGATTTTTCGATTGTACATAAGAATAGCTATAGAACATCGTAGAATTCTTTCTAGCAAAATGGCGCAGTTCTAAAGCAAAAGTACGCCATCAAATTTGCCATATATTCAAATCGTCAGAAAATTGTTCATAAAAAAAACTATGTAATATAACAAAGAGAATCTACTGCTTCCACTAGTGCTTCAGAGACTGTTATTTTCAATATACAGTTAGAATTTCAAGTGAATCAGTTGAAATTTGTTTGAGTCTGGCCAGCTTGAAAAATGTAGTTTTGAGACAATCATAGTTGCATAGTCGTCACTTTCACGTATATCACATTGAAAAATTATACATATTCCATTATGTGTACAATAAAAACTCCATTTTGTAATTCCGATTCATTTCATGGCTTCGCTGAAAAAAAAAATCACAAAGTATGCCTATTTTTTGTCGCTTTAGAGCGACCAGCAGTTTGATGCAAATATTCAATGACGTACGTAATTTTTAGTTCTGATTTCGTTTGGAACTTTTCACTCATACTTATCGGATGCAGTACCTATACATTTGCAATTCACAACGTTAAACTCATAGGACGTTTACTCTCCGATTACTCGTATTCCATTTAACACGGGGTTCAGTTTACAAGGTGAACGTTATTGTGATCTAAACATAGATGAACTTGACGCGACTAGACTCGCATATACTCTGAATGAGTAGGAACAATCGCCTTCGCATGTCGCAGGCGAACTTCCTAATGGCGAAGTCCGCCTGTTTGATTGTAATATCTGAATGACACGGTTAAAAGATGTACGCGCGTATGTTGGTAGAATGTTACTTCGACAAAGGATACATACATACATAATACATATATCTATCTATCTATCTATTTGAATTCTATTGACCTTCTGACGGATTGCGTCAAGTGCAAAGGAAACCAAGAATCAACCGAGAACTTTTTAATCGTTATCGTTCGTAAAAAATCGTACTGTACCGTGATATTAACCAATAACTCAATAACAAACATAACAGCGTGTACATAACAGTAATTTCATTTTACTCCTCCTGGCGATGAAGAGACGTGAAACAGCCGCTTACACGACGTTGGCTATTTCGTAACCCGGATAATACCGAGGGATTCATCGGTGCACAGGCGTAGACACTGCTTACCCGACACGAACAGTTGGACGTGAAAGCCGAATCTATGAGGATTTTAAGTAAATCTTTACCGCGTTTCTTCTTTCGTTCAAATAATTTGGCACCAGCAGTCGACATTATTTCTACCGGTGTCAAAAGACATCCTCTAATATTTTTGCTTAAAATTATTACTATTATTAGCTTAACACTTTTTTTCAATTAAATTTCTTATTTTTCCTATACTGGTCGTTAAATTAATTAATTAAATCGAGGAAAATCGATTAAAGTAGTGGTAATAATCGAAGGCGAAACTTTCAAAAGGTGTCTTTTGATACCGCTTGGAAGAAATAGTGCTAAAGACATCGGTATTCTTTATCAATTCCCTTAATTATTTCGTTGAAAATGACATGTTTTTTTATAAATATAGTGTTATTAATTACAATTAATTCGTTCGATAAATTAAAAATTATGAAAGTCGAGTCTATGAGAATTTTAAATCTTTACCATTCCTTTTGTCCGAATTGACTGGCACAAATATTTCTTGTTAATTCCTTTAATTATTTCATTGAATTTTAATAAAATGACATGCACAGGACGACGATATCTAATATGATACATGTATTATTTATTCATTGATTCGTCTGAACAATCGCGAAGACTGACTTTATTCGACGAAGCCGAAAATTACTCGACGTAAATGCGGTTTTACAATCGGTCGTTTGGTCGGCGCAGCCTCCGAGGCATCGCGTCGGCCGAACGTCCTTGGTAATTGTGACATTTGCTTTTCTCGCATGTTTGTGCGCGCCGAGAGGGACCCGAGGAAAGTTGGTGACGTAACTACCGGTGACCTTGCCATTTCGAGCAGAAGACGACGCGGAGGACGCCTTCGGCTAGAAGACGCGTCTTCAGGCATCTCGCCTCCTTTCCCTTCACTTCTTTTTCTCTACCCCGCGGCTACATAGTTTCGCTAACGAAATTCGCGCTTGCGTATGCAACTGCCCCTTTTACTTCGATTGTACTTTCCGAGTCGTGTGTGTCGCAACGACAATGCCGCGCGCTTGGACACTTTTACTCTATGACATCGAGATTTCGTCAAAGTATGAGAAAGGGGAAGAAGTCGGTCGGCCATTTAAACCACTTACAAATTTTTAGAGTCCAACGTTAAAAAGAAAAATGTTTATTTCTTCCTTATTCGTACACGCTTGTGTGCGTTGATGCCTGCATAAAGACGTTTGAATGACGAGCTCTTCGTTCGTAGGCAAATAATTAACGATTCGCAGCTCTTAAGAAGCTGTCGGTCGTGTTTCCATATTTGACGACGGTGATTTTCAAGCGGATGCCGCAGAAGCGTTCAAAGGGACTTGGATGCGTAACGAGAAGCGTTGAGATCGAGACCGTGCAGGAGATACCAGTTAAATGTCAGTTCGCGTGTACATAACTATCCGAGAAGAGTTTTAAGGCCTGAGCAAAATATTCCCACTTGCTTATAACAACAGAAAACGAGCTATTTTGCTTATTTTCTAATCGTAGCGTCGTCCGAGCGTTCGCTGCGCACACGAGGAAAAATAGAAGGTTTAAAGCGCGTAAAACTCGAGTGGAATAATGGATTCCACTGGGAATCGCGTTCTGTTCTTTCTGATCTTGTTGCGACCACGCCAGATAGAACAATTGATTTTACGTAATCTTTAAATATCGCGTAGCGCGTTAGGAAAACATGAGAAAACAGAAATACGTGATGCATGTTTCTCGCGCAGTTGTCAAGTCCGATTTTTCATGCTGCATATATGCCCATGATTTATGTAAATGCCAATTTATTATTGAATGTCATCGTAATGCCCGTCGCTCGATAATAATCGTCATGTTCTGTGATTAATACGAGTTTTATGAGATATAATATACAGGGTGTTGCCAGTAAATAATGGTACAAACGAAAAAGGAGTGATGAAAATTTAGAATAAAGTTTTTAAGCACGTGACTTGCTTTTCGACGAAAAGAATCATCATGTTTTGTGATTAATACGAGTTTGATAAGATATAATATACAGGGTGCGGCCAGTAAATAATAATAGTACAAACGACAAAGGAGGGATTCTACACGGTGTCCCGGGTTTTAATGGACAAATTTGGGGAGCATATTCTACATGCGAAAACAAGAAAAAAATGTTATATGAATTTTTCTCAGAAACGTTTTATTAAAAAACTAAGAAAATAAAGTTAGAATTGATGACTGCGAATACACGCTTGATGTCGATTTTTGTGGAGCTTATTACAGAATAAATCTCTTCATAATTTTGTTGCAATTTCGTATATTATACAATTCAATTATTATTATTACAATTTTGTATATTTCGTGTATTAGTATGATATTAATCCATTGCTTTAACTCTTCAAGAGAAGTAATTTCTCCACTGTAGACTCTCTTTTAAAGTTCTCCATAAATAAAAATCAAGAGGACTTGAATCGTGATATCTTGGAGGCCACAGAATTGGCCCTCCTCTTATCCACCTGTCGATGACCGTAGCTGAAACCGTAGATGAAATGAATATCGACGTATGTTATTTGAAAACATTTTAGGCATATTCAGCTCGTATTCTTGACACGTTCGCCTTTCAATATTGAATAAAGTAAAATCCGCCGTCATCAATTCTAATTTTATTTGCTTATAACTTTGCAACAAAGTGTTTCTGAGAAAAATTCAAATAACATTTCTTTCTTATCTTCGCATGTAGAATATGCTCCCCAAGTTTGTCCATTAAAACCCGGGACACTCTGTATATCGAAGATCGAGATGAAAATTTAGAGTTTAAAAACTTTATTTTAAATTTTAGACCTTAAAGTTTAGAAACTTTAGTCTCAATTTTCATCTGGTTCTTCGATATACAAGGTGCTTAAAAGCACGCGACTTGCTTTTCGACGAAATTAATTTCAAATATTCAGTAGGTACACGTAAGTATCGTGCGATGGGAAGCCGCGGCATCGAACCACAATGACCATCGGGCTTCAAGCGCGACACTCGACCACCACAGCTATCACGGCTTCGGCGTAGTCATTTTTTCATCATTAGAATCGGTGATTATTGCAATGAACGAGTATATACGTATACGCGTTCAAGGTTGAATATGTGTACTTTCAACTAAATTAACGTAACACACGTGTTAACTGCGTAAATGTTATTATCATTGTTGTGATCATTGCTGGAATCCAACTGAAAATAATAGTATTGTTTTTCCATCGACGCAACGGAATCTATCGACGATTCCGTACGATACATAATTTTAATTCAATTGTAGAACGAAATATAAAAATATTTCAATGATTAATCGAGCGCAATTACTTGGAGTATAACTGCCGCAGATCATCTCTGCCTTAATCGTTTATAATAAATACGTTTTCTTAAGTTTACTCGAGGATTATATTTATCTTCTTGCTCATTAAAGATTATGACGAAAGTTATTTGTAAATCATAGCAATTTTTACGTCGTCCAGAAATGAAAATTCATTTTTGCACAACACAGCAGAGAAATAGAAATTACGAAATTGTATATAAGTACGTATTGAGTAATACTTGCGAGTAAACTGCGGATTTTTATGCATTTAAAGAACACGTACATGTAACACCTATGTGTATAGTAAATATAATCTTCAAACATATATATACATATAAAGCAGTTATATTATTTACTATTTTACTACAAGTATAAATGGATTACTTTTCTCGAAATATTAGTATTAGGGTGAACTAAAAGTTCGTACGTTTTTTTTGTTTTTTAAGTTCGTATAATTTTTGTGACGTCACTAAAGATACTTTATGTACAAGTGTCATATATTATTTCGTAACTTTTGACAAATTATTTATAACATTTACATACAAGTTACAATTGATTTATCAATAAATAATAAATATATATTTTAAAATAAAAGTCTTCATTGAACTTTTTAAACCATTTTTGCGCTACACGAAATGAGACGACTTCTTCTCCTTCCACTTTGCATATTTCCTTTGTCACTTCATTAGTTCTAAACTCTAAACTTTTCGTTCAACTAACGACGTAAATGTACACGAATTTCGAAATTTTCCATAACTTTATAATAGTAAAACGAAAAAATAATGACTTAACAATAAATTAATTGTAACTACTACGTAAATATTAAATAACATTTCAAAAGTTATAAAGTGACGTATGACACTTGTATATAATCATTTACGTCAAAAAATTATATAGGATCAAGTGAACGTCAAATTGAAATGCGCAAGCAATATTATTGAGTGGTTCCTATTGAAAAGTTAACGTAAATCGTGACGTGTCACTTTACCCAGAGTACGATAAATCGACGAAGCTTGCGCCTCGTTCGCAGCATTTGCTTCCACGGGCACCTCATTAGCATTTGTACGATTATGAGAAGACGCGTGTACATAGAAAGGACCGACGTACTCGAATCTGTGAGCAGTGGCATAAGAGAACGGGGCGATAATTGCACAGTTAATTTGCGTAGCCACAAATCGTGATAAAAAGTCGCGTGAAATTGCAGAAATGTCATCGCGCGGCCAGGTAGGTAGCAGCGTTGTTTCGCTTCGTTTATTCTCTTCTCGACACGCGTCGACAATATGCCGGTGCCAGATGCGCAATTACATCACAGATAATCTTTACGTGCTCACCGATGACGTGACGATTCGACGGTAACGCGGAGAATGTAACTAGACGCCGAGGATCACCCTCTTCACCCAACCTTAACGTCTTCCTCGTCTTAACTAGATGCCGATTTCGCTTATCTTCGATCCATCGTATGCCGTGCGACGATATGTATTTTATTTATAGGAAATAACACATTGCACTAGACAGATATCGATATTGTCTTCGTTTGGTCAGACGCCGATTTAGACCAAATTTAAATAGAAAGAGTTTGTACGTTTCGTTAAATGTAATTGCGATAATATAGAAGCATCTAACTATAAAACAAAGTGATTAAACGATTATAATATTTTTAATTTTTATTACAGCCTTATTGGCCTGAACAGGACTCGTTTCATAATCGAAGAACTGTCGATTTTATATTATGGCTTTATAGAGATAAAAATATGCCATTTTCTGTGACTTCGCGTAAGAATTTCCAGTAATCGAAGGAAACGAGAATCACATCATCGGAAAAGGAAGACGGGTCGTCGTTGCATCATACGAGGAGAAAGGACAAATGTGCATTATTAAGTATGATAACATATATGTATGTATACGTACATGTATCGATGAATGTATTTCCTTTTGCGTGCATTCCCCGTCCTTCTCTTTCTCCTCGTTTCTCATTATTTTTATATTCACTATACTGTTAATCCTGCTTCAAGAATGCGTTAACAACAAATATGCAAATACTTTCTACGAAGCTAACGCTACCGTATCCTTTATGGGAATACTTGTACGTATAAAAAACAATGATTATGAATATATCTATTCTTGTGCAATAAATATTCATAAGAATGATTTATACGTCTTTGCCTTTGATGGATGTGCATATAAAAAGTCTGAAATATATGAGTATATAATTAAGTTTCTATAAACTTGTCCCACTTTTCATTCATGGACAGGAATAGGTATTTTATCTCATAAGAAGAAATAAAAGTTACGCAAATCACGGATTACTGATTTATAGTCATTTAACATACATCTAATCTGACGAACTGTTGTTAACAAAATTAAAGAAAGATAATCCTGAAAATGCGTGTGAACAAATATAATTTGCATTGCTTAATAAATGGTGTTTTAGCTCACAAGAAGAAATAGAAGTTGCGCAAATTATAAACTATTGACTTAACGCGTAGTCATTTGGCGTACTACGCCTAATCTGAACTGGTGTTGATAAACTTGAATAATCCTGACGATGCACGTGAACAAATTTAATTTTCATCGCTTAATAAATAGTGTGTAATAAGTAACTCGGAAGACGTACTATCTTCTCGTCGCGGAGCACGTCAAACCTTGTTATCTGATCGCAGATATAATCGTTAAATTCGACTCGACCAGACGAAGCGGTGCATATGCTTTCCATAATTCTTCTTCTTTTCCTCCCTCTTCTTCTACTTCTCCTTCTTCTTCTTCTGGTTCTTCTTCATCTTCTTCGAATCGCGCAACTTTACGGCAAAGGTCGTGCAGCCGCATCTATGTACACGAGAGAGGTAACGAGGAGCTATGTTCTGTCGCAATAGGGAGACAACGCGAGTCACGATCGGTCAAGAGGGGTTTCGAATTGAAATGCCGCTCTCGGGCGAGATTGCATTTCCGCAATAGACATTTCTTCTGAACCGCGAGCGAGACACTTGGCCCCGTCGACGGAGAAAGTTGGCTGACGCGACGCGACGTAAGTAACTCGTTTGCACGAAAATCTAGGATCGAACACGCGTTACGAGGAAGAAGAATGAGACGGTTTCGATCGAAGCCATTTCTATTTCGCCTAAATCAAATGCAATTTCACTTAATTAATCTTTACCGTCCTCGCGGCAATGGCAATAGCAAGATTGCGATTTTTTTACTTGGACACGAAAAAGACGGAAAAATATTAGGTCGAGTCATAAGTAACTTCCGTTTTTTTATCAGACATTTATTTTGTTTTCATTGAATAACTAAATTATATTAATTTATTATGTATTCGCCTCTATTATGTATGACCTTCTCCCCTCTTCCTGGCAGTTTATCAATTCCTTCCTTGTAAAATGTGGTTGGTTTGGACTGGAAGAAATTTTCATGACTGGCTTGCTCTTCAGAGTTAAAGATTCTTCCATTCAAAAAGTTTTGTAAGGAACAGAAAAGGTGGTAGTCTGTGGGGGCAAGGTCCGGGAAGTAAGGTGGGTAAAACAGACCATCCAAGCTCAAGAATTTTCTGTTGATGAGTCACCCTTGATGTATGTGGTCGCGCATTGTCGTGTAAAAGAATGAAGTTTTTGAGAAAAAGGCTATTAAATAAATAATAATAATATTTAATTAATATTTATATTTAGACTAACTCGTTTGTTTCGATGACTTATAGTGGGTAAGTACGAACAATAGATTCTACCTAGCTGCATCGGAAGTTACTTATGACTCGACCTAATATTTAGCGTAAGCGTCGGTGTAAGCGTAAAACCTTCGGTTGAGGACATTGCCTTATATCGAAAAACAGGAGCAAACGAATACTAATATAATTGGTGTGAAATCATTTTATCATTTCGTTTTTAGTATCCATACTTGGAAATTGTTAAAANATTTAGCGTAAGCGTCGGTGTAAGCGTAAAACCTTCGGTTGAGGACATTGCCTTATATCGAAAAACAGGAGCAAACGAATACTAATATAATTGGTGTGAAATCATTTCATCATTTCGTTTTTAGTATCCATACTTGGAAATTGTTAAAATATTCTCGATTTAAGTATAAAAGTTTACGTTAAATATGAAACAACAGATGACGTCTGATTTTGACTTCTAAAATCATCCCTTAAAATTCTTTCCACGAACGAGCCAGGCGCACCTTATACACTCTAAGATACTCTAAATGAATAAGCTGTGTTGTCAAAACTTACTTTAATGCATTTAACAAGTTTTTATTCAGGTACATGTAAATTGGAGTAAAATACATTTGTAAAAGGTATCGTTCAACAACCCTATCGGCACAGTCTGCAAAAGCAGATTAGAGCGGGCATCTGACATCGACTTTTTGATGCAACTTGTCGCCAAACTTGATACAGATGCTACCTTGCATCATGTCTCTTGACCGCTCTCGATAAGACTCGGATGTCTGGCTCAAATCAGGTGTGTATCTGGTTTGTGAATCAGGCTCCTGATCTGGTTCCAAAACCACCACGTTTTTTGGTAAACAGGCGATACGGAATTTGGTTACAGAAGTTCGTTTAGCTTGGTACAGATCTTACACATATTTGGTACCCCGATGGCCGATGGGGAATCGCATAAAATATCACTATGCGTTACAATTAGTTAGAAAGATACGATATAAAAAATTGAGTAACAACAATACACTTGTATGTATAATTGTACTTGGCCGCGGGGCGCTACCGCGCCTCTTGATGTAACTTTTGTCATGAAGTTCTTGTATATACATCTGAAATTTCACATTCCCAAGTATAAAAATTAACCACCCTTAAACTTATAACAGAAAATAACATGTGTAATCTTTGTAAAATCGTAAAGAATAATATCGATCATCAAAATAAGCTGAAAAGAATAACGGAATTGCGTAAAAAAACATTTTTTAAGAATACGAAATATGAAGTATAGTTTTTCGAATTTTGTCTAATCATTAGCCTCACTGATACAGTCTTAATAATCGTACGATCACCCATTGAAATATCCTCGAGAAGTAATCAAACACCTTTAGAAACGACTAAATGAAATGATTAAATTTTACTCTTCAGGGCATTTTGGCTCGCCCTGTCCGCAAGCTTGTTTAAAAACTTGTGCGCTTCCTGATAGTGAGGGCTCGTTTCATCTGCAACCCTCTTCATCCAAGCTGCTAAACGAGGCCTACCTTCTCGTGGATTATATCCCGTGATACCTGAAATTAAAAACTTTACTGTAAATATTTTTTTTACTATAGTTTTCTTATTAGAGTCATATAGTTATGTCTACGTAGTTCTAGATTTACAAAAATTTCACATATTATACTTACGAACTTGTTCCACCTCGCACGTGCCAAGAATATCAGCAATACTAATTTCAGAACTGGCCAAAAAGTTCTTTTCTTTTAACCAAATATTTTCTAAATCATCCAGCGTTTCGATCATGTTTTTCTTATACTTTGACAATGTTTCTTCGCTGGCTGGTTTCCCAGTGAACAACGGCAGCATGTACTGTAATTATAATTCAATGCAGGAATATATTTATAAGAAAATTAATGAATGAATTAGAAAATATTTAATATCGCTTTGTACTTAATTTTTACCTGCACACGAAAATAGGAAGCACAATTATATCTAGTATTGAGATGTTGCCATTCGAGATATTCGTCAACTTTTAACTGGGATTTTGACTCTTTAGGGTACCAATGATCAGGTACTTTAAATTCTCTGCTGAGATATCTTAAAATAGCGACGCTACACGAAATACAATTTATCTTATTACAATTAAATTGATTAAAAATTATCAAGTTGTTCACGCAATTATAGGAATTCATTAACATTCCTAATTTATAATTTAGACAATTAATATATTGACAAGCAAATAAAATTTTCTATCGTATTAATGTGCATTTTTATTAAAACAATAATGGCATGGGAAATTACATGATACACACAGTATTATTATATCTACCAATCTCTCTCTCATTTCAATATTGATCTTACAATTAGTCACTTTAGAATGTTATACATGTTATTACTATTATATAATACAAATTAAAATTTAACTTATATATAGCATTTAATAATTTTTGTGTCAAGTTTTGTAGAAAATACACTAAAAAACAATACCTTTCAAACATGTTCACGCCATTATGCTCGACAGCTGGTACTTTTTTAAATGGATTAACTTTCTCGAATTCTGGTGTAAGATGTTCACCTTTTGCCAAATTTACCAATTTCCCCTCGAATGATATGTTACATACTTTTAAAAATATGTAAAGAGCTCTGGCGGGTTGCGACAATAAATCATAATACAATTTCAAGCTCATTGTGTTTAGTTACAAGTAATAACGAGTCGCTCGCAAAAAGAATTGGATCGAATAAGGAAATCAATTATATTCTGTATATGACTTTTGTACAAAAACGTCTGAAAATAAGCAAGTTTATATACAAAATTCAATTCAAAGTACCAATTAATAATAGAGTTTTACGACAGGGGTAATACGTTTGTTAATCATTTATATAACACATTTTTAACATATTTCCAATAATCAATGAAATACAGATTCATTGTTCGTTACACAGTTATAGTTATTACATTTATATACTGTATAAAATCTCATACAATTTGTTTTAACAAGTACGTTAAAACGCATAAAGTGCAAGACAAATAATTATCTAAACGAAATGAAAAATATATGTTGGTCAGGTTATCGTCTCAAACGCGTACATTTGATTTTACTTGTTTCGCGTTAAGAAAAACGTGGCAATAAACTAATAACTGTTCCGTTAGCTTGCGAATCGGTAATCCGACTTGATCCTAGATTGGAATTAGAATATCTTGTAACGATAACGATTTATCTATGTATTTAAGATCATAGAATTTAACATTGTAAGAGATGACGATATTTATCTTTTACAGTTTTAACCGCGACGAGCCAGCGCTCGTTCAAAGGAACAGTGACAAACGAGACTGTCCGAAGGAAGGAAAGTGGAAATTAGCGATTAAAAATTAAACAACTGAAGGTGTAAGCTCTTACAATCAGTCGAGTCGGGAAGCAAGTGTATTCAGCTACTCGGCGCGGTAAAGAAAAATGGCTGACTGCGAGAAGGAGGAGGCTCACAATCTCGTAAGCTATTTGCCTTTACTTACCGTTTATCTAATCACTTAGGCGACCTCGTCTCATCGTCTCGCGGTTCGCGACGATAGTGTACCTTATCTATTGTCAAACTAATCGAGTTACTTTTGCCGTTCTCGTTGTAAGAACTCCTTCGTGGTTATGTTTCCTGCTCCGAAGATCCTCTTATTTATTTTTCATGTTTATACTCTTACGTTTATATTTAGGAGTGTGCAACGCACAGTCTCGTTCCAAGCTTTATAACCGATACACGTGACTGAAAAATCATGATTGTCTTTTAACGTTCGTTATGATTACTCAGGGTTTGAGACTGAGTTTACTACTTCGATTGGTATAGAACGCGAGTTGTCAAAGTAGAACTTTTTTGCAACTTGAAGATGAATATAGTACGTTATGTTCATTACGATTTAATTTATCATCGGTCCTTTTATGTATCAATTCGATTATTGCCAACTATTTGGAAACGTACTTGTCGAACTAAAGATTGTACGTGATCTTAATTCATGTAATTTTAATAAAAATGGAAAAGTTATAGATTTATTTTACGTTTAAAGTTTGCATTGTAAGTATAATTTATTAAAACATTTCTGAATGGTGATATTTTTGTGTGCTGAATATTAATGTAACACTAAATTCCATATTTTTATTAAATCTAAGATTAATGTTTCATATAAATGATTTTATTGTATATATTTGTAATATATAAGTACAAAGATATAATTTTTCAGCAAATGGAGTTCGAGTGGGTTCTGCACGAGGAAGTTCATTCCTCGTTGTCACAATTAAGGAACATTTTAATGGTAAGTTAAAAATATTTCTAATACAAAGAATATAAATAATTCTATTATACCATTTCACAGGAATGTGNTCATGTTTATACTCTTACGTTTATATTTAGGAGTGTGCAACGCACAGTCTCGTTCCAAGCTTTATAACCGATACACGTGACTGAAAAATCATGATTGTCTTTTAACGTTCGTTATGATTACTCAGGGTTTGAGACTGAGTTTACTACTTCGATTGGTATAGAACGCGAGTTGTCAAAGTAGAACTTTTTTGCAACTTGAAGATGAATATAGTACGTTATGTTCATTACGATTTAATTTATCATCGGTCCTTTTATGTATCAATTCGATTATTGCCAACTATTTGGAAACGTACTTGTCGAACTAAAGATTGTACGTGATCTTAATTCATGTAATTTTAATAAAAATGGAAAAGTTATAGATTTATTTTACGTTTAAAGTTTGCATTGTAAGTATAATTTATTAAAACATTTCTGAATGGTGATATTTTTGTGTGCTGAATATTAATGTAACACTAAATTCCATATTTTTATTAAATCTAAGATTAATGTTTCATATAAATGATTTTATTGTATATATTTGTAATATATAAGTACAAAGATATAATTTTTCAGCAAATGGAGTTCGAGTGGGTTCTGCACGAGGAAGTTCATTCCTCGTTGTCACAATTAAGGAACATTTTAATGGTAAGTTAAAAATATTTCTAATACAAAGAATATAAATAATTCTATTATACCATTTCACAGGAATGTGCACAAAGATTTCCATTGGCGTTATTCGGCAACGATCAACACAGCAAGACCGATAGATTTGTGTTCACAGCAACACACGATCAAGTGAAGTGCGTAGCTGTTTTAACTGGCGACAGCATTACAAACGCAGTGAGTAACTATGTTATTTGTTTAAATAATAAAATACCTTAAAGTGCCACATATCTTCCCAAAATTAACTTTTTGGTACATATTTTGGTAGTAAACCAGTCCTCCTTACGTCCCAACAAAAACAAAGTTGTTTGATCAGATATTGAAAAAAGTTTTTCTGTTTTGAAGCATATGCGAGCATAAATGAGAGTCACTGTACATGTGTTAATAATACTAATAATGAAAGAGAGTGTATTGTCGTAGGAAGTCAATTTTAAAGTACAACGTCAGCAGAATGTTAACATGAGGACGAGTATACAAAGCGAGCATCCTTGGAAGTTACAACAGATACAAGACGCTGCTAATCATTTGCAGCAAGCTATTGCTCACATAGATAATGTTGATCGTCATTATCCTTTCAAAACATCCGATGAAGTTATGCACATATTAGGAAACATACTTGGTTGCCTTCAACGTAGTCGAACGAGTTTAATTGTTCCCAGAAAGAGAACTATTGACGATCTCATCAAAAGTCGTAATATGGTAGGCAAACGAAAGTTGGATATTAAAAGTATACACGAATATATGTGAATTCTCTTTGTCTCATTGTCAAATTTATTTACTTCTTAATTGCAGAAGTCATTGAATCCTAATCTTCCGGAAAATTTGGCTATTAGCTTTTATATTCAAAGCTATAAACTAGTGTTGGCAATATACCAGTTAGAAAATGCACACGGTAATGTCAAGTACGAAACTCAACAAGCAGAATGCAGTGTTCCGTGGTTGAACGACGCTCTAGTGTTGCTAACTGTAGCGCTACAGCTTTGTCAGCGGTTAAAAGACAAGGTCGGTACATGGAAAAAGCTCTTTCCTTTTTTTTTCTTTACCTAAAATATTTTTGCAGATCTGTGTTTTCTCTCAATACAAAGATTTCACGGTCGGTCCTCACGTTTCCAATGCCGTGGGCTGGTAATAAAGTCACGTTTTAACGACCGAATAATCTTTAGTTAGAAGATTCTGTACGCGTATACGTATTACAAAACTGGCCACGGTCAATGCTCTGGTAGCATTTCGAGTGGATTTTATTTTTGAAAACGTAATTCACAATTTTTGAAGCATCGCTAAGATATAGGACATAGGACGTACAGAAACGGTATTTCCAAAGTGACATACAGTGACTCAATATTCAGATAGCTTTTTAAACGGAATCAGATCGTGCAACTCAATTTTCGTTTGGATGTTACAAGGCTATGTTTATCAGAGAATACGAAAATATATCAGAAATCTTAATTTTACGAAATGCACACTTCTATGCATTTCTATTCGAGACCGGAACAAGAACTGAAGAGAAGAATTAAAACAACGTTATGCGTCATCTATAAAACTGAGACTTTTAATGCCTCAACGAACAATTAGTGATTTGATTCAATATTAATAATGTTTTTCCGTTTCAAATGCTATTCTAATACTAGTGTGAGTCGCCGTACGTATATTTTGCTCGATACAGCGTGTCAAGTGTCGAAAGTTCAGTTCTATACGGAAAAGAATTTGCACGAGTGAAATTCTTATATATCGGTACAAGATCTGAGACTTTGTACATTAACATCGTTCACGGTCTCAAAAGTATTTCCGCCGATTAGGTGTGTGTCTGGCTGTATCCGGTTAAATTAACGTTGAGCTTTGTTCGATAATAATTTTCACAGTTGTATAAAGAGCTTTTATCTAAAAGTAGTGTGAGTAAGTACACGTTATCGATTTAATCGATGGAATAATTAGCCAGTATATATATATATATATATATATACTCTCTGTGATTTTGCGAAATATTAATTTAATTCCTCTCTCACTAGATTTTAACGTCTAATTTTCTGAAAGAATACTAAACGAATTGAAAGCTCTTGACTTTAACCATGTACATCGTGTATTTCGATTATCTCGAGAGCACGTTATAATGGTTTATTTATTTTACTTACCAAAGAGAGTACAGTTTAGTACGCGTCGACGTATGTATACATTGCCGTGGTACGAGTTCCTTCCATACTGTATCTATGTATTTATACATATATCCAATTATCGCCACATCGATCACAAATTAAATATCGAAGCAATTACTATTGATCGGTGTTATTGTTATTTATATATAAACATATATATATATATATAAAACTCAAACATGGCAGTTTATAGGAGATTTCAATACAGTTATGTTAAATACTTGGGATCGCCTTGACGTAAAAGAAACTGGAAATGTGTAATTTGCAATACTAAAATGTATTGTTAATATTGAGTTAAATGGATAGTTGAAATATTTTATATCCTCTCCGAAATGGTACAACGACAAAATAATAGCAGTATTTGAAAATATTCGAGTAATAATCCACGAGTATCGAAGATGAATTTAGCTATAAATAAATGTAGATTGATTACAAAAATGTAAGTGATTAGCTTTCCGTGTAACTCAATTATAATGTAATTAACGAGTTATTCGTTGGTATACTCGTATTAAAAATGTTTTACTGTATTTTAACCGATCGGAGTTTTATTCATTTAGTTCGCGAGCGTTCTGTAACGTCGTCAAAGCATTTTTTATAAATTGCTAATTTTTAATCAGCTCATTTTTAATACTACGCCGATTACGAATAACGGTCAAACAGTATCGCGAATATGGACGTTATTTTAATTATTTATATCTTTGTAAAATCTTACTGTTCTAAATCTGCCAGTGCTGTGGTTTAGGTATTACAAATTAATGATACAGTATCTTCTACGATTTTATATTTTTTATGTTGTACTGTACTTACGTTATGCGACATTTTACCGATGCTGTCTTACAAGTCATAGTTTATTTATAGTCGCTTGTCGGATTAAATGTCTTGCACGAAAAATGAAGCAGTACTTAAATAGTCACCGTTATATGGAACGTAATCGAACGTAATATATTATTTATTTCCGTTTGCATTTTCCAAAATGAAATTGAACAAGATAAAGGGACTACACAGAGAGTAGCTCGTATCGTAAGTTACCTTTGTAATAATTAAAAACGGAGGTGTCGACGTATTAATAGGTTCTTTCTTGTAAATATTTAAGCGAAGTAATAATACATGTATATATAATGTTAACTATCTTGTATTTAAGGATAATAAAAGGAGGAATAGTCGAAAAGAAAAAACGATATAGGTATTTGAAATACTGAAAATTACAACTGTATTGGCTATTTCCATTATTAAAAATTAATATTTATACATTTTCAATGTTCATGGAATTTAACGAACACCAAAAATGACTAACTGTCGAAATTGTAAGATAGAACCGACTAACAGACGAGTACGTAGTCAATAAGGAAAATGTTTGCACGTTCTGCGTAGTTTGTGCTGTTCTTTAAATTAAAATGAGTACACGTAATAGAATTTGGTTTTTAATTTCTGATCCATTTTGTGAAATTCATTAATAAAGTTTAGGTAATTACACGTCGATAAGTTACATGTCAATAATTATTTTGTGATTAGACAATAAATAAAAATAAATGTTTTACGGCAAAATATATGTTATTCTCACTAAATACTTGTGTACATTGCAATGATGTGGACGGTGTACTTCCTCTTTCCAACTTTTATGTATCACGTGCTGTTTAAAATGGAAACAGCGTTATAATTCTTAAGCAATGAATAAAATTTATAAACGCCTGCGTACAGTTTTCTCTTTACCCGATTCAACGTTCCAGTTCTTTGACAAGTAAATTGCACGCAAATTGTACAGTGCTTATTGTTAGATAACTGATTGTAATAGTTGGAAAATCGAGAGAAAGTACAGAAAGAGCGCTTGCGCAAATTTCTTAGCTTTGTATCGTATTGTGCGTTCTTGAATGACGTGAGTGTGCAGCAATTCGCGCCAGTTGGTGATGACAGCAGACGACGATTTACCTGACACGCGTCATACTGCTTAAAATTCAATAATATTATCTAATTGTATAACATTTATATCATCGTGATCTCGTCGATGTCATAAGTGAAAACTGTCCGCCAAACTAGAAGCGATCTTCAATGCTCGCAACGACGAAGTGTTTCTCGTGAAAGTGTCCAGTGCAAAATAGCAGACAAACATGGAAGTGTTAGATCCGAGCGTCTCAAGGGACGATCAGCCTCTGTGTATCAACGATTCACTAGATAAAGGTTTGTCACCAACGACGTTTGATTGCATCGAACAAACAGTTTGCACTTGTTCGTGCGCAAATATTTTTTGGTCAACAGACCTGTTTACTTTCTTACCTCGCCAGCGTAGGAAGACATTGTTTGGAAACAAAGGATTGACAGTGTAACGCGAACTCTTTGCAATATGTACTGTCAACTGTCAAAGTTATTTGGATATGTTATTTTACTCGATCTACACGAGTCCGAAACGTTTTAAAACCTTTTTTGACGACTGTTTTTTACTTTTGGTCGATGCGCGATCGTGCCTCGAATTTTTATGTACTCGCATACTGTAGTAACGTACGATTGAAAATTTTTAAGATCACGATTACGTGTACACGGACAACAGATGTCGAGAAAGAGAAAGAACGTAATGAACAAAAAGAAATATAAACAGTTGTCAGAGGACCTACCAGGTTAATTGAAAATAACATAACGTATCGTCGAAAGTCGAATTAGATTCTAGAATTTGAAACAGAAGATAAAGAGCGACAAATTTTATATTTTTGCAGAACGAACTTAAAAGTCAGTCGGTAAATTTACTCATTTTTAATATTCTGACTATAAAACTATAAAATAATAAACGAAATACAATTATTGTAATGATTGTAGTTGTCTATCGCTTTTAATTTGTTAATTAATTTGTTGAAAATATGAATTTTCTTCAATTATTATCTAAATCTAATAGCAAATTTTCTTTCAGATTCTTTGTCGAACGTATCCTTCGACGTCCCACCCGATACGAAATCATGTATGAAAGCAAGGCATACTTTAGGCTTTTTAGGATTTCTGGGCTTTGCACTTGTATACGCCATGAGAGTGAATTTATCTGTAGCTATCGTTTCGATGGTCAATCAAACCGCAATACCCCATAACGATGATAATAATACAGCGGACGTATGCCGTAACGAAAAGCCCATTAATGGAACATTTATACCAGTGAGTATTGTCATACTGTATTTACAAGCATTCTTCTGTTCGTAAACTCTATTTCTGATGTCTCAAAATTTGTATGTAACATAGATGCTTATTAATATTAGATATTTAGTATTTAGTAGTATTTATTTATTCTAGATTCATCGGCCTTAGAAAGGACTTGGTTTACATTTTCCTTGTACTTATTCATTGACTCCTTCATACTATCCTCCTTCATCACATTCCACCTCTCTCCCCTTCGCATTCTTCACTCTAACTAATCCTAAATTGCCTTAGCCCATGCTCCCATAACTTGTATAAGCATTATACATATATTAAAATAAATACTAGATATGTATTATATATCAAATTTCATTAGAAGTATGGACAATTGTGATCTAATACGCCGTGTACACGCGCGGCGCGAATTCAGATCAAATGTCAACACTAGTCATTTCTTTATTATCACTTTGTTACTCACGCAAGACTTATCACTCTTAACACGATCTCGTTCCAAGGACGACTACACTTTTTAATGCCTACTTCCTCTGGTTTTATCGCACCACACATATGTTTTCTAAATACTTGGAAGTATTTGGACGTTATACCTCTATATACATTATTAAAAAAAATTGTCACAAATTTTGTGATGCCATAAAATAAAATAAAATTTATGATAGAATCTTTTATTACGGATCAGTCTCGTTTATTGTTACATGTATTTTTAAAGAGCGCAGGAGAATTTAATTGGGACGAAAGGACGCAAGGAGTCATATTAGGTGCTTTCTTCATCGGTTATGTGACTACGAACGTCCCGGGTGGTAGAATGGCAGAGAAATTCGGTGGAAAACTGATCTACGGATTAGGAGTATTTTTCACTGCCGTACTGACTGTAGTCAGCCCCTTCGCGGCGTACGGAGGATTGTTACCGTTCTTAGCTGTACGAGTCGCGGAAGGTTTTACGGAGGTAACTCTCGTTCCCCCACAAAAATATTCGTGCGACGAACGAATTAAAATAATTTCGTTTTAATTAAAATAATGCATGAACAGGGCGTTACATTCCCTGCGATGCACAGTATGTTGGCGCAATGGGTGCCTCCTTTGGAAAGAAGCAAGTTCGCTGCCGTAGTATACGCGGGTAACTCGTTTCTTCCATTTCATGGTCGTACCACGAATAATGAAATCTAAATCTCGTTTAATTACTTCTGATCGACAGGTGCAAATTTTGGTACTGTCATCTCGCTACCGGTTAGCGGATGGCTGTGTTCGTTAGAACTCTGGGGCGGATGGCCCCTCGCATTTTATTTATTCGGAGGTCTCGGTATCGTGTGGTACGCATTTTGGTTTTTATTCGTGTTCGATACACCTGCGCAACATCCAAAGATTGATCCTCTCGAACGAGCGTACATCGAGGCTAGCGTGGAAAAAAAAGATGAGGTTCGTCAGGTGCTTTCTCTCCATTGTCTAACGTCGTTCGTTTTGGTCGGCCGACTGTTAATCGAATTTATTTGAAAAATAGGACAACGATCCAGGAGTTCCTTGGGCGNTTCTTTCCATTGTCTAACGTCGTTCGCTTTAGTCGGCTGACTGTTCATCGAATTTATTTGAAAAATAGGACAACGATCCAGGAGTTCCTTGGGCGTCGATATTCACGTCGCTGCCCATGTGGGCTATAACTATTACCCAGTGTGGGCAGGCGTGGGCGTTTTACACGCTTTTAACAGAACTGCCGACGTACATGGATAAAATTTTGCATTTCGACGTACAACAGGACGCGTTCCTCTCGGCACTGCCTTATTTGAGTTCTTGGTTGGTGGGACTCGGCCTTTCGAGTTTCGCAGATGCCTTGCTGTCCCGTGGGCTTCTGTCTCCTTTGGCGTCGTTCAAGTTATGGAACACGGTGGCTTCGTTAGGACCGAGCCTCAGCTTCATCGGTGCTATCTGGGCCGAGTGCGACCGTATGACCGTCATGATGATGCTCGCTGGACTAGGATCGTTACAAGGTGCCGTTTACGCAGGGAATCAAATGAATCACATTGCTCTAGCACCGAGGTTCGCAGGGACGCTTTACGGACTTTCGAATGCCACGGCAAACGCCTGCGGATTTTTAGCTCCGTACATAATCGGAAGGCTGGTTCAAGGACACGTTAGTACAATGAAATTAATAATAATAATAATAATAATAATAATAATAATAATAATAATAATAATAATAATAATAATAATAATAATAATGTCACGCGTTACGTTGTCGTACCTTCGATCCTTAAAAACAAACCTTGCAGGAGACGCTGGCTCGTTGGCACACGGTATTTTGGCTGGCAGCGGGAATAAATATGGCGACCAATTGCTTTTATTTGATGTTTGCTTCCGCTACAGAGCAGTCGTGGAGCAAAGGTAGCAGTTGATGACAAAATCTAATTAGGCGCGACGCAGTTCACGTACAAAGTAACGTACCATTGGATCGAATCAGTTCGTTTTAGTAGTTCGTTAACTCTACGACGTCGTTTCGTCGTTTAGGCACAACTTTTACTGACTGTAAATACATTACGAGTCGTTAGTTACCTTCCTACTTATTAACAAAAAAACTGTAATCTCGTCTGTAAGTCTTTAGATTATTTTAACAGAACATTACGGACATTAGTTGAACGTAAAAAATTGTTCACGTCAGTATTCGCTCAACGGCACGTTGAGTAAGTAACGTATCGTAACATTCCGATTGAGCTGCTCACATGACAATATGACGTCTTAACGTTTTGAAAATTTTTAGTATTTAATTTGTTCCCAATCGACGTCGAAGTTTGTGCTACGCGATCTAAAATTAAGAAGTAAACTTAATTTAATTTAATCATGTCATAAAGAGGTGCAAATCGCTGCACATATTTTTTATATTTATGTACGATAAAAATATAAGAGAATCTATATTCTTGTTTGTACGTAAGAGTTTTATATGTACATAAAGGGAGATTGCCGTAGTTGTATTTTCGTTTTATAACTACAAAGAAGATGAAACACGCACAAATGTGCGTACGAGTCACTGCATGTACACGTATTTCACATGCAGGATATATTTCACCTTTGAACTTCCCGTGGCAATATATCATTAAGGTGGCACAATATTAAGAAAACGAAGAAGAGAAGTAACGTAACTGTAAAAAGAACGCAAAGATATCGACAAATGATTCGTAAGAAATATTATCGTATAGTAGAATTACTACTAACGTTAAGTCGAGATTACAAAAAATTTTGCAAAGATAGTTCTCGCGATTATAACAGCCATATCTAAATACCAGTTGTAACGTTATGTCTTTCGAGAAATGATGATTTTTAAAAAATCAAAGAATTAGTACTGTTCTCGAAGAAAACGGGTAAACGATATTTCCTGTAGTAAATGTAACTATTCGGTTGAATATACCAATGAGAAAAATATAATACTTGTATATGCAAATGTTTGTTACTATTTATTGTTCTTATATCATTTAAGATATAAAATACTATTTTCTTTATTTCTTTAATTTAATATTTAGAACGCGTCAATCCCTCAATACGTACGAATTAAATATACAATACTTGCATTATAATCTGTGAATCGTGAATAATTGTGAACCGAAAGTAGTGGAAGCTATTTAGGCAATATAAATGTTTAAAACGTATTTGTTTCAAAGAGACTTGCAAAGCGTACGATACATAACAATAATACTTATATGTGCAAATGTTTATTGCTATTTATTGTTCTTACGATTTAAGATATAAATGCTATTGCTTTATTTCTTTAATTCAACATTTAGAACGCGTCAATCCCTTAATACGTACAAATTAAATAAACAATATTTGCATTATAATCTGTGAATTGTGAATAATTGTTAACCGAAAGTAGCGAAAGTTATTTAGGCAATATAAATGTTTAAAAAATATTTGTTTCAATGAAACTTGCAAAATGTACGATGCATAACAAGAACACAAATATCTGCATTTAATGTAATACGTGACGTGGAAGAGAAGTTGTGACTGATTCATGTAAATATCGATGTCTGCATTTGTACATTTTTTCTTCTTTCGTATCGGAAAACGAAAATATAAATTGCATGCAAACGTAATTGGAAACAGAACGTCGTTAGAGAGCTAGTTATATCGTGCTACATAGATCAGAAATGTAAAACCATATTTAAATTAAATAACAATAATAAAGGGTAAAATTATATTTACAAAATAGACGATGCGACAAACATGTGAAGGGGTAGAAGTCATAGTGGTTCAAGTCACGGAAATGGTACAACTGTTCTCATAACGAACGTATCAATATGACGAAAGTAATGAGAGTCGGACCCTCGGCCGAAAGACGACTTGCACCGTTATGGCTCTTACTCTCGCGTATATCACTAGTTTTGTAACATACGTCTACGTACGCATAATTTTTATTTTCCAATTACTTATTTTAAAAATATTAAAAAAATATATACATATGAAAGTATCTTTGTCTTTAAAATTAATATCAAACAGTCGTGATAAATCGAAAACCAGTTCTTTTTTACAAATATTAGCTCTTTTCTTCCTTTTTCTTGGCAGTGAGTTGAAATATCGCGTCTCGCATACGACTCAAATCTACCAATTCTTCCCTCAGGTGCCGAATCGTTGCTTCCTTCTCGGCAATTTCCTTTTCGTATGTACTCACTGATTCTGATAATTTATCATTTTCTTGTCGAAGCTCTGATATGCGTCTTTGGTGCGATTGGATCTCCTCTGTTTTCGATTCTATTACCTATACATTCGTTGAATCACGTTTAGTAGTTTTATTATAATATAATACTTGTGTCAAAAAAATCAAACGTACCTGAGTATTTTTATTTAATTGATCCTGCAATTTTTTGAGCAACTTATTTAATTCGTGATTTTTATTAACCATTTCTGTCGTCCTCATTTCCGCGTCCGCGCATTCGACTTCCACTTCCATTATCTTTTTATTCAAGCTGTCGATCTTAATACTGCTGTTTTCCAGTTCGTGTTTCTGTTGTGCAATCATCATATTCA
>SMSR01005682.1:48131-66864 GCA_019453355.1 Ceratina japonica | reverse complement strand
TAATAATAATAATAATAATAATAATAATAATAATAATGTCACGCGTTACGTTGTCGTACCTTCGATCCTTAAAAACAAACCTTGCAGGAGACGCTGGCTCGTTGGCACACGGTATTTTGGCTGGCAGCGGGAATAAATATGGCGACCAATTGCTTTTATTTGATGTTTGCTTCCGCTACAGAGCAGTCGTGGAGCAAAGGTAGCAGTTGATGACAAAATCTAATTAGGCGCGACGCAGTTCACGTACAAAGTAACGTACCATTGGATCGAATCAGTTCGTTTTAGTAGTTCGTTAACTCTACGACGTCGTTTCGTCGTTTAGGCACAACTTTTACTGACTGTAAATACATTACGAGTCGTTAGTTACCTTCCTACTTATTAACAAAAAAACTGTAATCTCGTCTGTAAGTCTTTAGATTATTTTAACAGAACATTACGGACATTAGTTGAACGTAAAAAATTGTTCACGTCAGTATTCGCTCAACGGCACGTTGAGTAAGTAACGTATCGTAACATTCCGATTGAGCTGCTCACATGACAATATGACGTCTTAACGTTTTGAAAATTTTTAGTATTTAATTTGTTCCCAATCGACGTCGAAGTTTGTGCTACGCGATCTAAAATTAAGAAGTAAACTTAATTTAATTTAATCATGTCATAAAGAGGTGCAAATCGCTGCACATATTTTTTATATTTATGTACGATAAAAATATAAGAGAATCTATATTCTTGTTTGTACGTAAGAGTTTTATATGTACATAAAGGGAGATTGCCGTAGTTGTATTTTCGTTTTATAACTACAAAGAAGATGAAACACGCACAAATGTGCGTACGAGTCACTGCATGTACACGTATTTCACATGCAGGATATATTTCACCTTTGAACTTCCCGTGGCAATATATCATTAAGGTGGCACAATATTAAGAAAACGAAGAAGAGAAGTAACGTAACTGTAAAAAGAACGCAAAGATATCGACAAATGATTCGTAAGAAATATTATCGTATAGTAGAATTACTACTAACGTTAAGTCGAGATTACAAAAAATTTTGCAAAGATAGTTCTCGCGATTATAACAGCCATATCTAAATACCAGTTGTAACGTTATGTCTTTCGAGAAATGATGATTTTTAAAAAATCAAAGAATTAGTACTGTTCTCGAAGAAAACGGGTAAACGATATTTCCTGTAGTAAATGTAACTATTCGGTTGAATATACCAATGAGAAAAATATAATACTTGTATATGCAAATGTTTGTTACTATTTATTGTTCTTATATCATTTAAGATATAAAATACTATTTTCTTTATTTCTTTAATTTAATATTTAGAACGCGTCAATCCCTCAATACGTACGAATTAAATATACAATATTTGCATTATAATCTGTGAATCGTGAATAATTGTGAACCGAAAGTAGTGGAAGCTATTTAGGCAATATAAATGTTTAAAACGTATTTGTTTCAAAGAGACTTGCAAAGCGTACGATACATAACAATAATACTTATATGTGCAAATGTTTATTGCTATTTATTGTTCTTACGATTTAAGATATAAATGCTATTGCTTTATTTCTTTAATTCAACATTTAGAACGCGTCAATCCCTTAATACGTACAAATTAAATAAACAATATTTGCATTATAATCTGTGAATTGTGAATAATTGTTAACCGAAAGTAGCGAAAGTTATTTAGGCAATATAAATGTTTAAAAAATATTTGTTTCAATGAAACTTGCAAAATGTACGATGCATAACAAGAACACAAATATCTGCATTTAATGTAATACGTGACGTGGAAGAGAAGTTGTGACTGATTCATGTAAATATCGATGTCTGCATTTGTACATTTTTTCTTCTTTCGTATCGGAAAACGAAAATATAAATTGCATGCAAACGTAATTGGAAACAGAACGTCGTTAGAGAGCTAGTTATATCGTGCTACATAGATCAGAAATGTAAAACCATATTTAAATTAAATAACAATAATAAAGGGTAAAATTATATTTACAAAATAGACGATGCGACAAACATGTGAAGGGGTAGAAGTCATAGTGGGTCAAGTCACGGAAATGGTACAACTGTTCTCGTAACGAACGTATCAATATGACGAAAGTAATGAGAGTCGGACCCTCGGCCGAAAGACGACTTGCACCGTTATGGCTCTTACTCTCGCGTATATCACTAGTTTTGTAACATACGTCTACGTACGCATAATTTTTATTTTCCAATTACTTATTTTAAAAATATTAAAAAAATATATACATATGAAAGTATCTTTGTCTTTAAAATTAATATCAAACAGTCGTGATAAATCGAAAACCAGTTCTTTTTTACAAATATTAGCTCTTTTCTTCCTTTTTCTTGGCAGTGAGTTGAAATATCGCGTCTCGCATACGACTCAAATCTACCAATTCTTCCCTCAGGTGCCGAATCGTTGCTTCCTTCTCGGCAATTTCCTTTTCGTATGTACTCACTGATTCTGATAATTTATCATTTTCTTGTCGAAGCTCTGATATGCGTCTTTGGTGCGATTGGATCTCCTCTGTTTTCGATTCTATTACCTATACATTCGTTGAATCACGTTTAGTAGTTTTATTATAATATAATACTTGTGTCAAAAAAATCAAACGTACCTGAGTATTTTTATTTAATTGATCCTGCAATTTTTTGAGCAACTTATTTAATTCGTGATTTTTATTAACCATTTCTGTCGTCCTCATTTCCGCGTCCGCGCATTCGACTTCCACTTCCATTATCTTTTTATTCAAGCTGTCGATCTTAATACTGCTGTTTTCCAGTTCGTGTTTCTGTTGTGCAATCATCATATTCATGTGCTCGATAGTGTTTGACTTTTCGCTCACTATTTTTTTCAATCCTTCGATCTCCTAAAACAATAAATTTACATAAATTTTATATTTCAAGGTGAACGCTCTGCACAGAAAAATTTCGTATACTCGGGAAGAAAATTGTCGACCTGTTTCTTAACAGCGATTCCCTTTTTGTATTGTTCCTCCACTTCGGCGAGTTTTGCGGTCGAAGTCGACTTGACACCTTCCAAGCGTTGTTGCGTATCAAACAACATTTGATGCAGACGACTCGATTCTGCAACGACTTGTGCCAGCCGATGTTGTAAGCTGGTACCGTGATTGTTGGCCGCCTCTAAACTCGATTGCATAGCCCGTTCCGCGTGTCTCATAGCAGCCAACTTTTACGTGTAACCGTTATAAAATGATTAGCAGTTCGTAACGCGACGTCACACTTACAGCTGGAAATACGATATAAATTTTTGAAGCAACGTTTACCTTGTATTCGTACAATTCCATTACGGCCGACGTAGTAATGTCACCGATTTGGTTCGACTCGTGAGCTCTTTGTAATTTCGCTAAAAAGGCGTCGAGTCGTTCCTCTTGCCCGAAAGAAAACAGCGGCGCCATTTCACTGTTAGTTTCTGCGGACAAATTACTTCCGATATTCGTGACCGTTCCAGGGGTGCTTTGCAACAATATCAAGGGTTCCAGTTGTTTCATGCAAAGTGCCACCTCGGAAAAACTTTTCGTACGCGAGCACGAGAGCATAATTAGCATGTAATAATGAATTTATCTAAATAGATTTTATCAATAATAATAGAAAAATAATTTTTTCAGACGAAACTTACCATTCCCGAAGAAACCCTTGGGTGGACGTCAATTGCAGAACTTTTTGCTTAACGTCCGCGTCACCGGCAAATAACGCGTGCGCCATCGACATTTGAATTTGTTTTTTCTGCAGTAATTCGGTGAACAACGCCATCCATTGCGAATCGTGAGCTGCTAAGTCGGCGGTCAATGCCAGTGCATGAATGGACAAGTTCGTAGTAGGATTCTACAAACGATACAGAGTAAAAATAAGACAGCGATAGGATGCGCTATACTCTCTATTAACGACGTATAAATTATGAAATACTTGACTAAAGTTTCCCGACCAATCGCCACCTCCACGCGTGTCCGAATTCAGAATTGGACTCAACAGTTTTCGTATAGTTTGTTCGTTTAACGACTGCGTCACTTTCGTTCTAAGAGCAGGGGTTTTGACCATCTCTTGGAACAATTGCATCAATTCCGCTAATTTCGTTTCTGTCTCCAAACTCGATTCGCATTTCCCTTGAACTCGATCGTTCTCAGAATTTATTATCAGCATCAAGACCGAAGCGTCTAATTCAGCGAGCACCTCCAGGCATGACTGCGTTCGTCGTGAGTCAATCACCGTGACTCTTATCAGAGTCAACGCTTTCGAACATACCTGATTTAAAAATAATCGTTTAATGTCTGTCGTGCTCGTATATTTTTTAATACGACCAAGACCTGTACCTGCTCGACGGGAACCCACGTCATAGCAGTTTTCACGCATAAAGGGTACAACGGTACTAAGGCGGACAGTTTCAATTCCACGAGGGACGCTAAGAATTCCATCAGAAGAGTAACGCATTCTGGATCCGCGTTGTCTTCTAAAGTAGCTAATACGTTTTCTACATCTCTCCCATAACTAAATGACGTGACAAAAAATGAGAAGTTACAAAGTGTAATTTAGAGGTAAAAAAAGTAGAAAATTACAATACTACTCACTGGGCGTACGTGAGCAACACGGAACGAGAATGTTCGTTTTGTCCAACGTCTTCAAAGAAGTCTATAACGTGCCTCAGTAACAAGACGTCCTTTTGTTTCATCGCGGCAATGAGATTGTCGAACGTGACAGAGGCAAATTCTAAGATATATTTCTCGGAAATGTTTGGACTCGTTTGTTCTAATATGATCAAAAGTTTACAGCACTGTACACGCGTATTAATGCTGTGGTGTTGTAACTTTAACAACGTTCTTATGAATGCTTTTGTATCGATTGTTCTCATCAACGTATATACGGCGGGAAGATTTTTGTAACAAAGGTTTACTAAAACTCCCAAGGAGAGTGCGACGACGCCGTCCTCGTTGGACTGCGTCACCCATTGTGTTAAAATTGATACCAAATAAGGTAAATGAGCTTCTTGCCAAGAGATCCTTATGCCGTATGTCAATTCTTGAAGCAGCTTCAACACTCGGACTCTCTTTTCACTCGTCAAATTTGCCTACACAAATTTTATTTGAATACTGAAGTACAGTACATGTTTGTTTAATATTTTACACAATTACGCTATATAGGATATTCATTAAGAAATATAGAGAATGAAATGAATNTCTCTCCCATAACTAAATGACGTGACAAAAAATGAGAAGTTACAAAGTGTAATTTAGAGGTAAAAAAAGTAGAAAATTACAATACTACTCACTGGGCGTACGTGAGCAACACGGAACGAGAATGTTCGTTTTGTCCAACGTCTTCAAAGAAGTCTATAACGTGCCTCAGTAACAAGACGTCCTTTTGTTTCATCGCGGCAATGAGATTGTCGAACGTGACAGAGGCAAATTCTAAGATATATTTCTCGGAAATGTTTGGGCTCGTTTGTTCTAATATGATCAAAAGTTTACAGCACTGTACACGCGTATTAATGCTGTGGTGTTGTAACTTTAACAACGTTCTTATGAATGCTTTTGTATCGATTGTTCTCATCAACGTATACACGGCGGGAAGATTTTTGTAACAAAGGTTTACTAAAACTCCCAAGGAGAGTGCGACGACGCCGTCCTCGTTGGACTGCGTCACCCATTGTGTTAAAATTGATACCAAATAAGGTAAATGAGCTTCTTGCCAAGAGATCCTTATGCCGTATGTCAATTCTTGAAGCAGCTTCAACACTCGGACTCTCTTTTCACTCGTCAAATTCGCCTACACAAATTTTATTTGAATACTGAAGTACAGTACATGTTTGTTTAATATTTTACACGATTACGCTATATAGGATATTCATTAAGAAATATAGAGAATGAAATGAATGCATACCTCCAATAATCTGGCCAATATTGGTGCAAACTTGTATGTGTGAATAAGCGCGTGTCTCGCAGCTGTGTTACGACACGCATTTTGTAAAACGTCGACGGCACTCCATATCAAAGTGGTTCTAGAACCTAAAGAATTCATAAGCTCATGCAGACTGACATAGAATTCTGCCGCTATGCTAGTTCCAGGGTCGAATATACTCAGGTCCAACGACGCACTTATCACCTTTCAAATATAAATTTTAATTGTATCAATGTCTGTATATTGGATAAAAACACATGTATAAAATGTGAATCGAAGTTCACTGTTGTAATCGTAGAAATGATTGTATCTGTATTAAATTTGTCGTACATTGCGAAATTATAATAATTGCAGTTGATACTCTAAAAACGAGATATACGTATAAAATATTCAAAAATAGTAATAATAGGATCGCTTACTCCGAGATTTCGTTGTAAAACCGAAGCAGTCGTTTCGCTCGGATGTTTGGTATATTCTAAAACCGCTGATATGAATATCCTTATATTCTCGTACTTGTCCATTCCGTTTAATCGATGGCTCGCGGTCAATCATAAAATTTTGTACTTTCACGAGTCGAGCTGACATTGACAAATACAAATTTGTTATTCTGTATTACAACGGTATAAAGTGTCGTGAATGAAATCGTTCACAAGACGGAACAGATATATAACATAAATATCCTTAGATCAATGCCAAAGGATTTACGCATGTGCGTCTTTTCGTTCACTCACAAAGTTGAAAATGGAAAACAGCGTTTTGGGAAAAGCCGGTATTTGGCGGCCATTTCTAAGTTTCATGTTTAAAATTAACCAATCAAATAATGGGCGCGATCATCGGGATCAACAGTTGCGCAATTATTGTCTGATTTTTTATGATTAGCGTCAATTAGCGTTGAACGCGCGTTTTTCTTCGTTGAAAACCCTAATTGTCGCAGAGGTAAATTAGAATCAAATCAGATCTAATGGCACATTCAAATTGAAAAAATATAAATACATCACATTATTACTAGCAGCAGAGGGGGGCAGCAGGGGGGCAGAGAGTCAGAGTCAGAGAGAGAAACTTTACTAGTAACTCGCATTGCGCACGCCCAAAAAATCCCATGGAGTGCCTCAGTCACTGGCCTCAGTCAGAGGCGTTTCTCTCTGCCTCAGTGCCTGCGCCCCGTGCTGCGCCCTGCCCAACAACACTGAACACAGTTCCATTTGGTTCCATTCAGTTCCATTCCATAGCACAGTTCAGAGTTCAGAGTTTTCAGTTGCTAGAGTTGCTAACCATAGTTGCTAACACGAACACGATTGATCGAGTTGGGATTTGTGCTTCTTCTAGCGATAGCAACCGGCAGGGTGAATACGGACCGGTGGATAATAATTGAAGTAAAATGTCTTGCGCTAAATTAAATTTTTCACTTTACGTCGCGGTCTGTTGCTTGTCTCTGAGCTTTATAAGCGCGACTGTTCAGGCAACGTCGAAAAATTCATTAACGGAACAATTAACCGAAGATAACTGGGATCGTATGCTGACCGGAGAATGGATGGTGGAATTGTGAGTTGAATTCGTTTGATGTCGTCGAATTCGATGGCGTGTCAAAAATGCTGTCGTAAACATCTTTCGATTTGTATAAATATTTGAGCTAGACGTGTGAAAGAAAAGAAACTTTTATTCGTAACTAGATATATGAGAAGAGATGTATGAGAAATAAATTGACGATAACTTTTCTGTTTATATTATTCGTATCTCTGAAATTGTGTTATTTAAATTCTTTTAATTACCGAATTTAGTTATGCCCCGTGGTGTCCCGCTTGCAAATCGCTCGAACCGGTTTGGGAGCATCTTGCTTCGCAAAAGCAAAATCTAAATATCAATGTAGGAAAAGTCGACGTAACCGTTTTCCCTGGACTCAGTGGAAGATTTATGGTTACAGCTTTACCAACGATATATCAGTAAGCTTCTTTTCCTTTGCTATATGGTATAAACGAAGGAACACACTGAAAAAATGTTCTCAACATATTTTGACATTTTTTTTAGTGTAAAAGATGGCGTGTTTAGGCGGTACAAGAGTCCTAGAGATAAAGATTCGTTGATCGAATTCATATCTCGGAGAACTTGGGAAAAAATCGAACCTGTTTCTGCTTGGACGAGTCCAACTTCTATTCAAATGTCTATTATCAGTCAATTCTTTAAGATGTCGCACGTACTACGGGTAAGAACGTCGATCAAGAGTTGACGATGTCAATATGAATGTTTCGTTAAACGACTTACTCCTCGTAGGGAATACACACTGGACTTATGGAAGAATTCGGATTACCTACGTGGGGAAGTTATTTGATCTTTGCCATTGGTACCATTGTTTCGGGTGCAATACTGGGATTGGTAAGTGCGAATAACAAAATTTAAATTATTTCCCCGAAAATTAATTGCCGTTTATATCTTACAGTTCATTGTTTGTGCGATTGATTTTGTACACCCGCCAAAGCCTGGAGCGTCTCGAGACGAAACGAAACGAAAGGAAGGATCGGGTGGATTTATGCAAGAAAAAAGTATGCGAGACGAGGAAATCGTGAAAAATGTTAAGGACGATTTAGTGGACGAAGAGTGCGAACGGGAAGTATCGGAACCGGAGGACAAGGAGAAAGAAGTGGACAATGATTCGAAGACTGAACCAAGCAGTCCTAACGTTCGCAAACGGCAGAAGCCACGTAAAGCCGATTAGAAATACCAATTTGTCATACGTAAATATTTGACATCCACGGAAGATTGACAAACGATATTTAACGCTTCGATCAATGTCAATTCATTTGTATAAATGAAAACAGTCGTAAAGATACGTGACTATTCTATGTATATCGTTTGACAGAGTTGTAAGAATCGTGTAAGAGGTTGGTAAAAGGAATACGACACATACTAAAAATACATAGGTATTTGAAATATTTTCGACTTTGACCACTAAATTTAAATTTTGCCCGCGTAGAAAGAAATGTTTTAATTTATTAGTCTTAAAAGTAGTATTAATATTGAAATCATAAAAAAAAAGATAATTGTATGCGCGCGATGAGAGTGTGCAATTCCAAACGTTTAGTTTGTAAATTCTTAATGCTTTCGCTTCCAAATATAATGATTTTCTAATCGTAATACGTGAAACAGCCTGAACTGTTTTGCAATCAATCATTTTTCACTAACGTTTGAGCGATCATCATGAGGAGATAATGACGCCATTTTTTTCTTCGTCGTTGTCTTTCCTCGAAAAAAATCCTACGTGAACTTGTAATTCAAACATTCGATGTCATAGTTAATTGTAAGTAATTAATATATTTACTTGTACAAATTTTTTATTTATACCATTTCTATTTCGAGGTAAACGAGCAAACTATGTATTATTTATACAAACACTGTTTTTTTATATAGTGGCTTAAAATGTTTGATTTCAGAATATAAAGAACGCTTACCAATTTATTACGTACGCCGCTGGTAGCATTAAAATTTTTTATACATATATTCGTCTTGTATGATGCATTTTGTTTTTACGAAGCTCAAGATTCTGTGACCAGCATCGAAGGCATTTAAAGGAAAAACTTACAGGTCGAACTACGTTTATAAAATTGTGTTAAAAAGGTATTTACCGTGTACTAATAAATTTTTAATATATCACGTTACTAAATTACTAGTGATGTCTGTAGTCTTCGTTTAGTTATTACTCTTTCTTTTCTACGTTCTCTTTAATACGAAAACAAAAATATTGTCACCACGAAAACGAACTCTTTATAACTGTAAATAACAGCTACGTGTAATGCGTTATATCAAGCTCTTGATACGAAATAAAGTTTTTAGTTTACCACATACAGGATACGTATTACGTCAAGTTAAACATATGCTTAATAAAAGTGCATTTACATACTATTTATGATTTAGTAACTGTTAAATGTCTTCCATGTATAATACATGTTTATACTCTAAGGAAAATTAATATTAATTATAAATATCTAACGTACGACACGTGTTACGTTGTATTTCGATTGATTTACGATCAACGTTACGTTTCGTACATAAGTCGTTCGAACGTTCTCTATGGAGGAACTATATTCATGAGTAAATGTAATTCTCAATATACGTTCGTTACATTTCATACACGGTCGTTTCAAACGTTCTCCACGGAGTAACTATATTCATGAATAAATGTAATTCTAAATGTACAATCAACATTACGTTTCATACGTGAGTTGTTTCAAAAGTTCTCTACGGAGTAAATGTAATTCTTAATAGGCTAGCGCGAACATTGGAACGGCTGTAACAATAACTGTTTAATAAAAGTATATGCGATGGTGATAATAATTATATCATTTTTCTTTGAACGATCGTTTTACTTCGTATTGCTTCGTACTTATTATAAAAATCTATCGTGTTGATTTCGACGATTACGTTTTTCCATTTATTGAACCGTATCTGGTCGCGGCGGATCCGGAAATGCGAAATTGAACTGCGTATACAGAAAACGCCCATTTTTTATACGGGATAATTAATGGGGATTTGGGGATTCTGTACGTAGAAAATCAAGGGGAAATTTTTGAGGCTTAACTTTCGAGTTGCAAAAAATTCTTCTCGTAAACATTATTTTTATGCCGAGTGAAATTATTTAAAAAATTTCAATAAAATTGGGGAAAGTTCGCCCAGGCAGATTAAAAAGCACGGAATACGGACCAATGGTACGGACAGACTACGCGACTACGCTCGACTGACGAGAAGGAGTGTTTGGAAAGAGACTGACGATCAGGGCAGTCAGTTTTTCTCTTTCACTCGCGTCAGTGGAACAGAAGGAATAACAGAAGGAATGGAAGTACACGGACAGCAACGAAACGAGCGTGTCCAAGTCCAAGTACAGCTTACAGTTTGTCACGGACACGTGTTATTTAATAACTTCGAAATAATAATAGTAATAAAGTGAAGAGTGGTTGAGTGAGGCAAAGTCTTTAATGGTCTTTAAGTTATTAATGAAACAATACACTTTTTGATCGGAAAAGATGGTTAAACTATGTTTGGTGTGTAGCGCAGAACAAAGTGTCCTGCATCCTAATCGATCGTTTCATAAGTAAGTGAGTTTTTATTATTTCGTTTCGACAAATATTTTGAAATATATTTATAAATATATTCTTGAAAATATTTAATAATCGCAAAATATGTAATACGCTGTAATTTATGGGAAATAAGTTTTTATAAACCAATTTTTATTGCACTTTCATGGTTTTTTCCAGAATTCCTAAAGATGTTTGTAAAAGAGAGAAATGGCTACGCAGCATTGGACGTAAATCTTCTTATAACGGTGCCGTTGTGTGCAGCGATCATTTTTCTCCCGACGACTTCTTCCCAAGGGAGGGTTACACCGTTCTACCACGTTTACGAAGTAGTGCGGTACCAAAATTGAACAAAAGAGACAACAGGTATTATAAACTTTATTTTCTTAGCTTCGCAATTGCGCCGTCTTCTCTTTTGTACTTTGATGCTGTTATGTTGAATGAAAACGATCGAATTAATCCTTATCAGTCACTAGATTTATATACGTCTTATCACGTGAGAGGTGTCAGAGGTGACTTATATTCTCTGCTCTTTCCAAACCGATAAAGGTTAATAATTATGTTATTCGTTTGAACCCCAGGACTCCCAATAAAGAAGACGAATGTGAAAGTATCGAAGCTAACGACAAAGAATTTCTGGTACAGAACAAAGCACAAACTTATAACACTGTTGACAATGATCAAGAAATTAGTGTTACTGAAAATCAGTCGAATCGTTGTAATGTTCCACACAAAGATAATCCAACGAATATCGTCGACGAAAAGTAAATACATTTTTTAATAAGTCTCTTTATAAATATTTTACGTCGCGTTACAAATTTATGCAATAAATTATATTTTACAGAATAATACCAGTAGAACTAAATTTGATAGAAAACGAACCGAGGAGCCAGATTAAATCGGCTTGTCTCGATCGCGTCTCGCACCAAGATATTCCAATAAATATTGTCGAGGAGAGGTAAGAACATTATTTAATGGGCTCTATACGTGCTCTATGATAAACTTTAAACTATGAAATTAAATTGTTCAGAATAATACTGCCAGAACTAGACCATAGGGAAATCAAACCGAGAAAACGAAAGAAGGAACTGCTCGAAATGTTTTTGAGCGAATGTCCAAATTTGAAAATTCGTCAAATTCATATGCATCGATATGCCACGATCAAAGAGGTAATTTAATTTGCTCGTCGTCGACGACGAATTGTTTAAAAAAGCTAGAAAAGGTAGTAGAGCAATGAAAAATTACTGTTCGAGGGTCAGCCACGNAATCAAACCGAGAAAACGAAAGAAGGAACTGCTCGAAATGTTTTTGAGCGAATGTCCAAATTTGAAAATTCGTCAAATTCATATGCATCGATATGCCACGATCAAAGAGGTAATTTAATTTGCTCGTCGTCGACGACGAATTGTTTAAAAAAGCTAGAAAAGGTAGTAGAGCAATGAAAAATTACTGTTCGAGGGTCAGCCACGTTTACGTGCTTGACCGTTTGTTTTAGAAGGGACTGGGGATAGAGGAAAAAGTATATACAATTTTATGAGGAAATCGAACGTCAGATAAGAAGAGGGGACAGGACACTGAATGTACTTTGACGATATTGCACCTTACATCCGATCATATGCTGCTTTTAAACGTTCACCGTTTGGAGAAGCCAAAGACAAGGATAGTATCGGGAGTGTCGGGGGAAAGTCGAACGTATGATCATCAAGGTACGCTGATTACAAAGATTATAATGTGACAACAGATATTGTGACAACAGAGANTTAAACGTTCACCGTTTGGAGAAGCCAAAGACAAGGATAGTATCGGGAGTATCGGGAGGAAAGTCGAACGTATGATCATCGAGGTATGCTGATTACAAAGATTATAATGTGACAACAGATATTGTGACAACAGAGATTACAGTGTCAGTAAGGAATAAAGAGGCAGCAATGGACACGTCAGATATTCTAAAGAGTTTTCTAAGAGGAAGAGAACTCGTATTGATCAGAGAGAAACCTAAAGTTTTAATTTTTAACAGACGATCGAATAGTAGAGAGGAGAAATGACTTTGGAAAGAAGAGGAATCGAAAGAGGTAAACAGCTTTAAATACTTGGATCTCAACTTTAATAGAAAGGGCAATTACAAGGATTGTACTGCCAAGTCGAAGAAAAAATACTAACACGATCACAATAACTTCTATTTGAGGAAGTTAATAAATAATGGCAGCAAAGTCGGCTCAGTCTTTTGGTAGGCAAGAAGATACAAAGGAGATTTTAGAAGGACGATACCGTTAACGAGAAGCCTGATGAAATATAGAACGAATATTCAGTGCGACTGAACGAATGACGAAAAGAGTCGGGAAAAGTGAAATTGGACCGTTTAAATGATACTCGAGCTAATCTTTCGAACGTTAAAGTATATTTTGTACGAAGAAGAAAAATTTAAGAGAACGTCGACAATGGGAGACGAAGACAGCGAAATACGAGGAAAAGATTGTTAAACTGGAAGATAGAAAACTGATCAAATTGTATTGGAGGGAAACCGAATCGAGTCAAGAGTCATCGAATTTGTGAATTGAAGATCCAAAGCCGAGCTGCCAAGGTCCGTGTGAATCGTAGATTGCAATAAGTAGGCTTAAGGCAAAGTACAGAGGGTAGAAAACGAGTGGGCTCTACGTCTGTACTTTTGACGCGTTTTTAATTATATAAAAAATACTAGTGTGGACGACGCGAACAAGTTTGATACTTGGGAGAAAGAAGTAGGAGAATAAGTTTTGTAATATACTTGACCTAAAAATGTATATTTGTGAATAACAGATGTCTATTTTATTAAAACGTGTTGTTTATATGTATGTGAATGTCGTGTAAAGAGTTGGAGAATATTATTGTCGACTTAAAATTCCACTTCTGGATCAACAGGCCGAAACGAAGACAAAAGTGAAAACAAGATGTAAATAAAATTTAGGTATTTTTTAACGAAATCTTATTTTTTGCAGCAAAGCGATTACAAAAAATTCAAAGAGAAGTGAGTGAAAAATCGTGAAAATATCTAAATTTAACGCAGAATGTATTTCGTGTACTGATTTTACGTCTAATAAAAGGAATACACTTTTCAAATATGTTATGGATGTAAAAGAAATGAATTAAAGCACTTGAAAATGAAAATTAAAAGTTGTTTAATTCCCTTTCGGCGACCAATGCCACTTCTTTCACTATACTTTTATGTACGAACAATCATATGTATTTGATCATTAAATTTAATTAACGAAATTTATTGTGCGAATATGTATTTTGTTAACACGTTGACTGCCGCACGTGTTTACAATGAGATCTCTTTCAGTGTCGCCGTACCAAGCGTACTCTACTAGATATTCCCACCAATATTTTAGTAATGTGAATCGCTTATGGTCGTAAGAATAATTTTTTGCTCCATTTGTTTACGTGATATCATGTCTGTTTATTTGTTTCCATTGCTTTGCATTTGTTGTTCCATTATTGGATTTTACACGTTAGTTTGAATCCTTGCCTAATAACGAGCGGTATAACTTAAAATCTCTGCTCTAATTCTTTACAATGTCGAAAAGAAAAATGAGAAACCTATTTCTTAGTGAGTCAAATAGCAGTGAAAAAGGAAGCTTTTTCGAGGCGTTTACAACAATTCAATAATTTTATTACTTCCTGTGAAATATCGTCTCAAATATCTACGACGATCCTTCGCAAGTAGTCAAATAAGCGTCACCCGAATACGGATGACGTTTCCCGATCAGAAACTTTGCTGTCACCTGAATATCGGTGACGTGGCAGTCAACGTGTTAATGGAACTGAAATCTATCGCATGAGTAGGAGAATCCAATATTCGTTCATTACTCATTTTCAGATGTAAAAAATTATTTATTGTAAACATCTATACTAATATAACAAATAGAATCTCGAATTTGTCGTCCTGTCTTTCTCTCTCTCTCTCCATCTTTCAAACATTAATTTTTGATGACTTATTGAAATTTTTATTTGAACGTATTAACACCGAGGAGAGATTACTAAAGAGTGGCAGCGCCCGTGTTATCGCNTAGAAGATCACACGCGGCCTCAGCATCTGCTTCCAGGTGCGCTCGACAGATGGCGCTGGCATGCAATGCCCGAGAGGACCAGGACCAGACGCCACAACGGGGCTTGGTATTGTTTCTTAAATATAGTCACTAGATGGCACCACCATGTCTATTAAGTCTTTCAAATTAAAATTACGCGCTAGAAAATTTGTTCAAGGGATTGCTTTATGACTTTTACGAGTGTATTATACTTGCTGAATCGATATTTCAACATTTTCAACTGTCTTTGTTCAAATTTCTATAACTACGGTAGCTGCAAAAATTATATTTACACTTTTTGAAATGGAATCATTTTTTTAATATCGCCTAACAATAATAAGTTTAGAAAAAAATAAATAAATTTTACACCAGAGCCCAGATTACGATCAGGTAAAATACATATTATTAACTGGATTATTAAATTTAATTATGCTCACAGCTACGTGCCTCTAGTTTATTATTACACGTGGTGCTAAACATGCAATCAACGCAAATAACTGGGTTTTTATCTTTGATATTCCTCTACGTATATTAAAAGTATTTCCGTTTAATATTTCAAAATTTTTTTGCCCACTTCTCGGTATTATACAAGTACATTTTGTCAGACAGGACGGATAAGTTTACGACAATTCATTCGCTAAAAGTTAAATTCTTTTCGTTCTTAGTAATAATTACTATTTGTTCTGCATCTGAGAATTGTCTTTTAGGCGGAGATTGGTAAGTAAATGCGATTCGTATCTGTCGAGTGAAACGCCCTTGAACCGAACTAGGAAGAGGGGTAACGAAGCTCGAAGCTACGCGTTGGGACGGTTGCAGAAAAATAACCGGTTATTGGTACCGGAAACTCAATCCGAAGCGCGAGGGCTGCCTTAAGGATTTGAAATCGACGTTCCGGTCGGATTTCAGCGTGAAAGCTCTCCCCCAAGCATAAATAATTACCCCCAGCGGACAACATCGACGAGAAAACGAGGTTTCGACCCCCTTTATTCCGGAATGTGACTACAATTCTGCATCGCCAGCTCATCAGACCCGTGCAACAGAACTCATTGTATTTCCATGTGTTTTATTCTTTTCATAATGGATCAGAACACTCTTGAGGTAAAAAGAAATAGGCATATTTTGTGATTTTTTTCAGTGAAACCACGAAATAAATCGGAATCACAAAGTAGAGTTCTTATTGTTCGTGTTATGGATTGTATAAAGCAATTTTTCGAAGGTGATGCATGTCGAAATGGCGACTGTGTAGCAGTTTTTACGATGATGCCTTTATTTTTGCAAGGACGACGTCCGGACCAATTGCTCCTGTAACTTTTAAGTTACGACGAGACACCAAAGATTTTTTATTATACACGAGAATAGATATACTATAACGTAATAAGATTTTTTTGATATATTGTTTTTTTGCCAAAATGGCGTAGTCTCAAAGCAAAAAGTACAAAATACCGTAAATAAATCGTCAGAAAATTGTTTATGAGTATTAGTTACGAGAATTATGGAATATAAACCAAAAATCCTAAGTAGTGCCTTAGAGAATGTTATTTCGAATAAACAATTAAAATTTCAAGTGAATCGGATGAAATCTGTTCGAGTTATTACCTCTTTGCTCAGGCTCACGATTTAGTTACATAATTTGTTACGTTTACGTCGCCACTCTTAAGTCTTCAACTGATTGTGAGTAAAAGATTTTCGCGATGAGTACCCCGAACTTATAAAGCCTGCGGTTGACATCCCCAATTCGACTTGTCACCAAAAATCGGTCAGCTTTTCTCCGACACCGTCCCACGCCACGAGCGCCTTACTTACGACCAGTTAGAGGAATGTCGTGTTTAAAGTTTCTTTTGCCAGGACCTCGCGTCCCGACACCGTGTAAGAAATTCCGCGAGGGTACGCGATAGTTTCTGCAGCTGCAGCATCTAGAGTTCGAGATTGGGTAACACAACTTGGGAACGCCAAAGAGAACCTCTCTCTCTGCCTCTCTTCCTTTCGTCCTCGCACACTCCAGTCGGACACCTTTGTGACGAACTCGTGAAATGCGATTAAGTTCATTGTCTCTCTAATTAACCGGCGACTCGGAGCAACTCCTGCAGAGGAATCCCTTTTCTCTGTTTACAAATATTTAATTAGACGTTGACACGTGCGGGATTGCACAGAGGGACTCTCCTTCGCGTGTTCTTGGCGCACGTTTAAAGTAAGTAACTACGCCGGATTAGCCGGAAGTTTGCACGCACTTGATTGCACGGCGCGGCGGCAGCGGCGGTGCCTGGGAGTTCGACGAGAGTCCAAGAGATTAGCTTCATCGCTCCCTTTCACCACCGCTCTCCCGTCTGCTAGAATTGAAACGAGCATAACTAGAAGATACTTGCTCCCCGTATAAAGCCGGTATCGCGCTTGCATCGTCTTTTAAACTCTGCGCGATGTTTCGTGTCGCGCTGCTCGTTCGGTTTACCTTAGAACGTTGATGAGCTGTTAGCCGTGGTCGCGTTTAGTCGAATGCCGTGTACAGCTGGAAGTCGAGGGAGGAGGCACCGCTCGCTCTAAAAAATTTACTCTAATGGAATAATAAATAGGACGACCGAGAAGTGTCTTCGACTTTATTTTAACTCGGTTTCCACGGCTGTGTGCGACGCGAGATAATTATGACGTTATCACGTAATACGATCGCAATTAGCTGATCCCGTCTTTTTCAATTTTTCATTATCATATACATTGCAATGTTATACTTTGTACAGTGTTAATCTTATTTACGAATTACATATTATTATTTTCTGTTCTCGATTCACAATTTTCTTGTTACATAGTTCAGTTTATATTTTAGATTAGAAAAATATCGCTTCTGTGTTTTCCGTTGTCCGTTTTTAAGTTCCATAAATTTTCCGAACGTTTTGGACGAGTCCTTGGCGTAACGATCTAGCGGACCGTCGACAGAATCCCGTGTACGATTTGAGGGACGAGAGAGACGAGGAACACACGCGTTGGACACGTGCGTGCGTATCGATCGACACGCGATGCAATTCCCGGTGTGAATAAATTTCCCGATATTGTCCTACGAAACATAAAAGTCTTTCTTAAACGTACTGCGCCAGCCAAATCGGCCGCGCGATATCCCTGTTCTTGTCATAATGTTGCTTACGCGACGTAGTCGCGTCGTTATCCTACGGGCAGCCAGTTAGCAAAGTGGCTACCAGACCAGACAACAAATACGTACATACGTATATCGCCTCCGTTGAAAGGATGAGAAGGCTGAGTCGAGCTAAGCGAGGCTTTAAATCAGACTAAACAAATTTCGCGTTTTTCTCTTTATGACCCGGCGAAACGTTCGCGGGAACAAAGGGAGATTATTATAATAACGATGAACGTGAAAAATGGGGTCGAACGAAACGAAGGTTGCAGGAATTTAAAATGCGGCGTGGTATAAAAATAACAAAGAAGTAAACATGTCATTATTCTATTAATAATCGCCGGGGCGAGGTGCTCGCCGAACTCATATTAACACTCATTAAAACGTCGCACAGATATTTATTAACAACGCTTTCGAAATAGAAATTCAATCAATGTGTCTCTGACAAACGCGTCCGTTCTCTTTCGAGTCCCGTTATGGAATGTCTTTTCAAATCTTCGCGGACTCCAAGGCAACCGGAAGACAACAACCACTCGATCCGCTCGGCCGAGAAACGTCTT